>LQRL01170412.1:0-39594 GCA_001703475.1 Hydroides elegans | reverse complement strand
AAACTAGCCTGGCCCTATAACTTATATTGCATGCATCATTTCATACACTTATCTGTTTAGATATTTGGTCAGCAGAAAGCACTGCATACAACACATTTTACGAACTAAATCAGCCATTTCAAGAATAAAAATGATGATGTACTAATCACGACGGGCTAATAACATGCTATGCTAAGTATTCTTGGAAGTTGCACAGAACATTTTACAGGTACATTTATGGGCACACACTTTGAGAAGAACATTAAAGAGATCATGATCTGAGAGGCATGCCTTAAGCTAAACTGTTGACACATCTGACATATCTTTGGTGTAATCGTATGTGATAAAATCGTAACATTATGTGCTGATGACCTGTGAATAAAGATTAAAGAACAATAAATGGAATTTAAATGTATATGTCATTGGCAATGTTTCTCAGGTGGGTTTCACAGAAACATATAACATGACACTTATTCATCATTTACGTTCTGATAAAAACAACTTATTTGATTTCATCTATCTATGCCCAACCCTAAAGCGTAAAATGCACTTTAATATACAGCTTAACGTATGAATGTATAACAAACCCACTTAGCAAGTTTGTACGTATCTCGCCTCAATTTGATGTGACGTCAAAATGAAGTTCATATTTATTCAAGCCAATATGAGGTTTTCTGGATATCACTTCAACCAAAAACTCTAATGAATGACAATACGTTTTTGAAATGTTTTGTCAATTAGCGACGAAATATAACGACAAAATGTGTATATATAATTAGAAACTTCTTTTTGACGTAGATTGGTGCATCGACATTTTTTTTCGTTTAAATTTCAACCAAGTAATTTGTGTTACATGGGTTGATTAATATCTTAACAAAATGCTAGTCTAGTTTTTGTCGTTTAAAATAAACAATTTATATTGCAGCACAGGTGATCGTTTACACCATTTTTAAAACTACAAAAAAAAACTTGACACATGTTCATCGACATTTTGCATTTTGTATACATAATTTTACACTGTAGATAATAGACGATGTAATAAGTTATTGTAGAAACAATATTTGTTGACGATATATATTGAACATTTGATCACGGCATGTGCTAGTTTCAACTAAAGCAAAGCAAATCAAGAATCAACGATTTGTAAGATGTAATTGTAATTTATGGAATATAGTTTATTGAAAAAAAGTTTAATCGATATGTCTTGCAATTATTGTTAAAGCAGAGTGATATCGGAATCGACGTATAATCAAACTCATTATCAAGTAGGTCCCTGATAGGTATTTTGTAACAAATTGAATCAAATTACACAATCTGAGGCAAAAGTCACATTCAACTTAGCAGCTTAGCAGTCAATGCTATGAATTGATATATATATAGGGTTTATAATACTTAATGTCGGTAATGTATATTCTCACTATGCTATACTATATCAGGGAATTAGCGCATCCATTTAATTTTACGCAAAATGTACATGTGATCATTATATCTATAACAATTTAGTTTTGCTCCTTGTTTTTATACATGACCTTAAATGATTTATGTACAAAACAATAATTTGCACTTGACCTCAATACAAACAAAACCGAAATATAACGTTTAAGAACGGCAAAAATATCAATGACACATACATATTGTATTACTGCTATGCGTATTACTTTTTTCTATATAACCTTTTTGTTTAACTTAATTGACCTTAAATCATAGCCTTATTCAAGTCAAATGACAACAAATATATTCTCTCATATTAAGAAGACACAGAGAAGCCACGGAAACGCAACTTGATTGTTAAAATAACATTTATAAGTGAGTATAGAACCATTGCAGCGTGACCTGTTAGATAAAAACTGCACTTTCTTACTCCAAATTAATAATTTAAAGGACAATAGATAGATACAACTTGTTTGACACGATTCCTGAATGTGCAAATTATTTCCTTTCCAAATATTAAGTACTCTCATGAAAATATACACAAATTACTACGTTGTTGGGTGAGCCTCAATAAAAGCAGGTAATAAACATGTGAAATGAAGAAAACATACATACACGAAAAAAGTGTTTGAAAAATACGAGATACGTGAACTATAAAGAATACGCGGTCCAAAAAGCATTTGGTCCGCACTTAAAATACGCGTTGGCATTGTATAATCTAGAGGTATTGACGTATGCATCAAATTGTCTACGTAAGCCATAACGCCGCAGTGTATTTTTGGTAATATATACATAATACAAGATATATAATTATATACAAGATATATAATTCATGTTATTTTACATATCAGGTACACATAAATCAATTGAAACGAAGGCTCTAATATTCTACAACACAGTGCTGAACAGGCGGATGTTAGAATAAAATATGTAACTAAAATGTTCATTTATTCAACAATTCAACTAAGAATTATGTTGTCTCCATGTTCAATTTATTACGTTTGGACGAGTCAAAAGCCAGTTGATACGGTATGAGATCATCAAAATTCCTTTTCCGCAAGACGCCGTCGGTACATATCATTGATCTGAATTTGCACATTTGACGGATCAACATCAGTATTTTCATCGTGTGAATCGGGTTTGGTTGAGGGTCCTGCAATTGCTCCTTCGTCGGGGTGTGAGAACCTTGGGTTTGTATTTGATTCAACTTTTTGTCGGCTACGGTTGTTCCTAACACGCCTCCTTACATAAAAATGCAAACACAATATTTAAAGGAGTGAAAACCCTGCATTGGTGATAAGAGCCAATTTTACTACATTATTAACTCGTCACAAGCCTTATGGCTGTACATTGTATTAAACATTATTTGTTATTAAATTTAAACGCACATAATTTAAACTTACATAATATAGCCAATATCCTCCAATTGAAAATTAAAGAATTTTTAATTACTGCTTATATTATTTATCCAAAAGTACCTTGTTATAAATGCTAAAAAGAATTGTACATTATCAATCTATGACGATTACGTATCATACTTACATGTCCCATTGATCAAGTACAATCATGATGACCATAACGATAAATAGGAAGATGGTCACTGAAAGCGCTACATAAAATACCATTTCCAGTGTGGCTGAATTGTCGTCTAAAAACGTAATAGTTTTAATACAACAAAACATGACCCGCATTAATGTGGTATTTGTCAATTATTGGTTTATTTAATGTCACTAAACAAATGTTAATAAACTAGTTTTTTCATTTATTTATGAACTATTTTGAGCCACGTCGTTCAAATTATTCAACAAAACAGTATATGATGTCCAAGTTATACAAAACAAACATTAAAAACATAAATGTCTGCAAAAATGAAGAACTTATACTTTTGTTTATATATCGCTTAAAAAAATAATACTTTTCAACAACTAGAAATCATTACCAAGTAAGCATATTTCTATGTCAAGATTGAAAATATATATTTCGAGTATTCACCCTTTTTGTTATTTCCAGTTCCCTTATAACTGACGGGGCATCCAGGTTCTGTTGTGTTCAGAATGTCACATGATGAACCGTAATAGCACGTGTCACATGTGCATGTATAGTTCCCGGGAAAGTTAGTGCAGCTTCCATAATTACATTTTCCCTCAATTCTGCATTCATTAACGTCTGTAGAAAAACATAATAAACTATATAAAAATATCAATATAACTATAAACTATATAACTAAATTAGCATTATGACAGGAAGTGACACTAGAAGCTAAAATAGTCATTCGAGAAACCAGCGAGCGCTATTTTTTGTCCATATTTTTATCCATTTAGTTTACATATTTATATATATGTGTGGTGTTTTACTTTGGTTTATTGGATGTTAAATTTAACAAGCAAGGATGACTATGCATGTAAAGTGGAAAAAATATCAAGTGCAATTTTACCAGATTCACAGTTGGTTCCTTCCCATCCATCGGTACAATTGCAATGATAAACCCCAAGTTTATCAACACAGATTCCATCATTTAGAC
This sequence comes from Hydroides elegans, assembly GCA_001703475.1. Classification (NCBI taxonomy): domain Eukaryota; kingdom Metazoa; phylum Annelida; class Polychaeta; order Sabellida; family Serpulidae; genus Hydroides; species Hydroides elegans. Next base: position 35,663 of record LQRL01170412.1, on the reverse strand, counting down.
ATGGGCTTGATTCGCATTCGTCCTTTTCTGTAATAAATAAGAGTTGTTGTTTATTATTTCCACCAATAACACTCGAATTCAAACCTCAATTTGATAAATACAAACAATACTTATGAATAAAATCATTACTATTGCAATGGAATTATTCATCGCATTATTGATGAAGTCGGTATGTAGAGAATATCAGTAGTTCCACTAAGCGGTACTTCGACAATCTTATTAAAAAATGAACAATCATTAACCAATGGCATTCATATGGCTAACCGATTTCACAATTAGTTCCAATCCATGCATCTAGACATGTACAGGAATATCTTCCAACTTCGTCATTGCAACTTCCCTCATTAGCACAAGGGCTTGATTCACATTCGTTCTTTTCTGAAATACGTTTTTTTTTAAATTAATATTAGAATAACCACATCTTCTAATATTTCATGGACGAATTTACAATACATACACAGTAGTATATCTTATTTTGAAGAAAATACTGGAGTCCATTAATCTGCCTCAGTGTTATATAAGTTTGAACAAGCATTTCAAGTTAATTTCCTTACCCGTCTCACAATAAGTACCAAACCAAGCATTAGTACAATCACATGTATATTTTCCTAGCTCATCATTGCAAGTCCCTCCATTAATACACGGATTGGACTCACATTCGTTGTTCTCTAGAAAAGATCATTGGTATTAACATCATTAAGACCGATGTTATAGTTTTTATTTCATTTATTAATCTAAAGAAAATATTTTAAAAGAATATTAATATTATAAATTTACATGAATAAAATACATGGATAAGTAAAATTTAGACATCGACAATTCGAGAAGAAAACATTATCTGAGTTACTTACGTTCATCACAATTTGTTCCAAACCAGTGCTCATGACAATGGCATTGATAGCTACCGATATTGTTTTCACATGAACCTCCATTTTTACAAGGATTTGACATGCACTCGTTTATATCTAAATATAGGAAGCAAACTCATAAAGTAACCTAAATAATTAAGATAAATATATCACAACAAGTTCATGTCAAATAAATGGTATCTAATAAAATTTTCATTCCCAACGTTGTACTTAACTTTTCAAGGGAGTGTAATTATATAAAGAGTAACATTGTTGACGTCAAATGATACACAGGTTGGTGCTTGTTATTTTATCACCTTATTATCATAATAAATGCACTCACCAATGTCACAATCCCGCCCATCGAACCCATTTTGGCACTCACAAGAATATTGTCCAGAGTTTAGGTCTATACTGCATGTTCCGGACACACATGGGTTATTTGCACATGTATCTAAATATGTAAATGATGCTTTTAGTCTTATTTTATCAACCAAACCATTTCTAACTTCTAATGCTTACGTTTATTAATCGGCAAGTAAACAAAAGCTTTGAGTGACGTGTTAAATTACATGACGAATGAAAAAGACAGAGTTTAGACATTGTGGCGAACATAAAAGCAGGATGGATTTAAATAAGACTGTGAATGTTATGATATGCTCGATTACACTTGATTAAAATAATGAAGAAATTCAAGGCTCACGTTTTATGCGTCACCTTTCACTAATAAAATATTTAAATATCTAAATGACATTTTAATGTTTACAAATGAAATGTTCACATTTGACTCTTTGTAATAAAGCCTCCTAGTTAATATACAACATACCGTTACATTAATTACCTATCTTTTTGCAGATATACTTATAGTTAGCACCACAAGCTTCCTCCCTCCATTGGCCTGTATTGAACAAGCGTGCACATCGCCTGTTGTCATTCTTTGGCCTGGATGCTTCCCAGTTTTGGAAATCAGATATCATTCCGTCCATCCATTTCCAGTCACTTCTACATTCCCGACAGTTCGCATTAATATTACCAACACACACACTACACGGAGAATTTGTACAATCATCACATGGTGAATCAGTTATTAAACCCATCCAATAGCCGGTGCTGTAAATAAAAAATGATGAACGTTGTTTGAAAAACATACAGATAAAAACCCATTAATGTACATATATCTACAATTTATAACATGAACACAGATCAATATTACCTGATGTTCATTCTTATCATATCTTGTTCACCCGGACCAAGGATGCTGATTAAATTCGCACCCATTTCGGTACATTTCACCTGAGCGTCTGCTTGGCTGTTTGCCTTCTCATCAGAAAAGTAATAAAGATGACCTTGAAACATGTCCCATCCTAAAACAATATGTATGAAGTACATTCATACAAAAATTAATTTTATCTAATTCATTTATTAATGTTGTCAAATAAATAACAATTCAAATCATGTATTGCTCACGAATAAGCCAACAATTTGTATGAGGAACAATCTATAGCAAAATATAGAACACTTTCGATTTCAGTTCAATAGATCAGCATGGAAATTATCATTTAAACTCTATCGTCATACGTCTGACCCATACAACTAATATTTGAAATATCAAACACTTTCGTCAAGCTTCGATTTCTAAGAATACAATAAATATATCCAATTTCATGTATATTAATAAATAGACTAAATATAGATCTTACCTTCGCATAATATGGGTGTAGTGATATTAACAATTATCAAAATATATATTCCAGTTATTCTAACTGTGAATGTCATTGTTAAATTAAATTATAATTTAGTTCGATATTAAAACTTGTATCTCAAACTGAATGTTCATTTTACTATTCAAGTTTATAGTTTAGATTACTTCCTCAATCACAAGTCCTTTGTATATTTACTTTTCCTAAGTGGTACAAAAGCTTCACAAATACTGAATATATACTAACATAATTACACACTTTATATGCATGCTGGCTTAAAGTAAATATGGCCATTATTTACTTTTCGTTACACAATTGGACTAGCAGGTATGCTAATGTTATACTATCGGTGAGGGAAATTGTAAAAAGGAAAATTTATGGTGTAGGGCTTACATTTTTACCATCAATTTATGCGAAATATTAATATAAATGGAGAACAAGTTTGTGAACTGGCATGTAAAATGGTATCTCTATGTAATGAGTTATATATTTGGCGAATAAACTAAATTTGTCTAACATGTTCTAACCAATGACGATGAGAAACCAATAACGCACATCAACTAGACGTGCATATCATAACTAATATTATAGTTCTATCACAGAACCCTAGTGTTTAAAAGCTAAATATGCAGTTAAACATGTTTAAAGCGAGAGTAAAGATATGTAACAACGCAACCAACATTTGACGGTGTAGTTGAATGTCAGCATGTTACCTTTGTAATATTTATATAATAATATTTGTTAAAGTAAATGAATTTATATATCAATATATACTATAATCTGATTGCCTCGTCGATTTAATTAATCAAAAAAGTATATATGTGAGGCTGAGTGAAACAATTTATTTAATAATTCATATAGACATGTAAACAAACTTGAGAAATTGGGAATTCATAATTAAAAATTAAGTTCAAAGATTTAAAGAAAAAAGAAAACTACCGTCTAATATAGTTACTTTTGTATTTTAACAAATTAAGACCTGTATTCGTCCCTCGGCGCTCGCATTTCATCTATCAATAAACATCAAATTGTTAAATCAAACTAGTTTCCTAACGTATACGCTGCATAAATCAATTTAATTATCAAGCGAAAAGAAATAGTATAACGCACACAATATGCGTCATTCACAAAGTGTATACGCTATATCAAAATACTATCTTTATTTAATTGTATAAACACAATACTGAAAACAAGATTATCTAATTTCCTTTTATACTGGACCTTTCGTCTTAACTGAGGCTTACATTTAACAAGTCGTTCCCTTACAGTAAGGGTAGTCAATATTGCAACTAATTCATGTCGCCGTCAGTAGTAAGAATAATTGCATACCCCGTATGGATTAGCATGAAGACATGAAATCTTCATACCGGCAAAAATACGAAAGTTGTTTAGAAGTTAAAATATGTGTGATACGTTCAACCTTGCGGATTTAATTCATTCTGATTACTTATGGTTTACAATTTCTCATTACACAACCTGTAGATATCTTTTATTAGGAATTTAATTTCAACGGACAATCAAGGCACACTTACGTCGATACATTGTCTTTTAAGTGGACATGTACGTATGACATCACTTTATTTGTGATCGCTTTATCTGAAACTCTTCGATAATTAGGATTTATGATATGTCTTCCAACGAAACACTTCTTTGTTACAAAACATGCTCCTTCAAAACCACTTTGCAACTTGCTATTCATTTTTATTTTTACCTTATATGTCATTAAATGATACTATGATTTTGTAATAACCGATGCTGACAATGTGATGTAATAATTGTCAACAGTTATGATTTTTTCATGCCTCTCATTTAGATTTATCTATTTAATGTTCTCTGCAATGTAAGTGCTCATAAATGCGTTTGAATTTTGAAATGCTCAGTGCAAACTATACTTTGATTGCTAAGCATGGACGTGGAACGTTGAAAACGAATTTTTGTTGAATTATCGAAATTGTGGTTTACTATTTGGTGTATAACCTGCCTCATACAGTGCCTTCTGACATTTTGATGTTAATGGGAATAACTTTAATACATTAAACAAAACAACTAAATGTTACAATAGCTATATTATTGATAAAACGCAAAGCTATTGACCATGCTATTGTAAAACGAACAGTGTGGTAATTGTAGGTTTATTTTGAATATTACTTTGTGCAATATAGACTTGAAGTAAAAAACTGACTACAGCATATTTTCTTTTTTATTTTCCTATATATCGTTCTACCCATATATCCGTCTGTTTATCTATGGCTTCTCATGTTGCGCATTGTATGCATCTAACGCACAGTAGAACACAACTGTTCGTCACATAGCTCTTAAAAGTCAGCACTGTAAACCAGTACAACATACTTATTAGTTATCTAGATGAGTTAACCATGTTTTTACTCTGCTTGGCAATATATATTTAATAATATAATTGATAGATATATGAACGCTATTCTAACCTCTCCGAACATAACATAAGCCCTAGTACTAAGGGTAAATGAGCATTGTTTATATTTATGAACTGTTTCAGCAAATATATATGTAATAACACTTCGATTATGTTTTGGGAAAAATGCTAATGATATGATTTTTATCTTATAAGAGCTCTGCATCTAATAAAAATAATTTCCCTTATGACTAAATGCGATTTCTCAATTTGATTGTATTTAGGGATTCGATTGACTTAAAAGTTGAATTCATCTTATAAAATCAAATGCAATATAATTGAAAATTTAGAATAAAGTCGTTTTCGGCATAGGTTGGAAATCATTTAAGAATGAAATATAAGAAATAACTCTATTCATGTTTACTTTCATAGATTACTTCATTTGCAACTACAATTCAATAAGTAGTTATGGCCCAATTTTCAATTCTTGCGATAATTTGTTAATGGTGATTTTCAAAAAAAAAATATTATAAAATCATTTGTTTTAGGAAAACTTATTGCATTGTATTTGCAAATCAATGATCTCCCTTTTGTGAAAGTTTGACATGAATAGATTTATTTTGATTTTTTCTTCATTCTTAAATTATTTCCAACGTACGCCAAAAATCCGTATCAATTTTCAATTCTCAATTCTAGATGTTGTTGGGTTTTGCAACTATTAGAATACTTATTTGTATTATATGCCTGGTGCCAATAGTTTTATTTGTAATAAATATATATATTTGATATATGAATAAATTATATAATATTTACTATTATAATACATTTAAGAAATTAACGAATGCCTTTCGGAAAATCCATGCATTCATGCCACTTTTTAAAATGAACCGGGTGGATTTAATTGTCAGTATGGTACATGTTTCTCTGGCGAGCAATTTAATATCATCATTACCAATGAATCTTGCAAAGACATATTGTGTCAAATGTGTAATAAACATCCGGATATGATGTTACTTACTTTGATACGTTCATAAACCCATTGTTATCTGCAATCTTTTCGTTTACGAAAATACGCATATATTGCAATCAACCGATAAAATTCAATTTGTTCCCGTGCATCGGTTTTATATATTCTAAAAACCATAAGACACCCTTATATATTAATATTGCTATAATCGAGCTATCGCGGGTGAAACATAGGATTTTTGATAACGATTTAATCAATGGTATTGAAGATATTTAATTTTTAAGACAACCACCCCTAAATCGAAATGCCATTTTTCTTCGACTTGCTGAAACCACTGAGCGGAATCCCTGGCCTCTTGTCACTTATACTGCACACGTTATTTACGTCATCAATCAAGGCTCGCTATATAAAAGCACTGTGAAACATAATCAATAATCAATACCATTGAATCGATAATTAGGATATGTCTCAATATTTAAAGTAGTATAACGAATTTATTTTGAAAATTACGATTGAGTATTGAGTGTTAGTATTTGGCAATTTAATAAAATGAAAAACACCATGCAATTATCATTTAAAGGTTATCAACTTGGTATGTCAGTCATATTTCTCTATTTTGCCATCTATTGCAACAAAGTGTATCTTATAAACAAGCTAAAATGAAGTTAGCATTTTGCAGTTTTTGTATTTAATAGCAATTAATTAAAAAAAACTATGCTTCATTTTTGAGCAAACATTCCAATATGTTTGAATTTAAGATATTATCAATATGGACAAAGCGTATGAAGACTCAATTTAAAAAAAAATGTTATATCAAATGGGTCGAATTAGACGCATCGAAGTCGAAGGTGGATGCATCAATTGCGATCCCTAAATGCAAAGGTCACCTAACATTATTGAATCTGAACATTGTATTCCCGTTATTGCATGGGAATACAGGGAAACTACATAACCTTTTTGCAGTGCCATATTATAATAATACTTCATGTTTTGAGGGCAATACGTTGATTGATGGACCCGAGGGCATGGGGGTAGGACGGGCCGAAGGCGAAGCCTGAGGTCCATCCGACCCTATGCCCGAGGGTCAGCAATGAACGTTTTGCCCTCAAAACATGAAGCATTATTTTTATTACATGCCTTTCTGATGATTTTATATATTTAAGATAAGCTAAAAGTGATTTTATATTTGTTAAAATACCTTGCCACCCCTTTGGTGCAAATAGAATGGTCGAGGGCCGGTTCTGCATTTTACTGCCAAGGCAGTTTCCTTATTATTTCTTTATAAACAATAGTGCAGGCGTGTAATAATGAGCAATTATATAATGTTATTCAATCAGCAAATGTTGAAGTGTTACGCTCCTAAATAATGATACACAAGAAACTTAATCCATTTGACAATTATGATTTATTTTTTGGCTTTGTTTACATAAAGGATTGTTAAAATGCAATTAAAAAATTACCAAGATTCTATACACTTATCATTGTATCATAACCTAATATCATCAGGTATTTAAGCGAGCACACTGTTCATGTAATAATGTATATTTTGTTCAAAATGCATGGAATCAAGGGGAACTGAAACCTAGTGAAAGCGGGTCTACTACAATACATCGCAAAAAAAACGAAGCATACATGAATAAATCCATTAATGACTCTTCATATGTGCAAATAGAACTGATGATGTTGATGACGAAAGAAACTATGACACCTTGCACTTAGACGATATTCAACCAATCATTGACACTGGAAGGACATATTACGTGCTAACATTAAACTAGAAACAAAGCACAATATAGAGAAGCGCGGCTGGAATAACATTACTTTACCAATTAAGATATTAGCTAAATCTTTAAACTTGATTATATGTTAGAATACTTGAAATAAATTTAAGACAATTGCCTGGCCATACGACAGGCTACCTTGGAATTTATAAAAAGCAAAACATACCATGACTGAGTAACTTTGCTTGAACTGTGCACTATTTGATAATTGAAGCTTCATTAAACCATCTTTAAAATTCTGAATTTATCTATTTTCAATCACCAAATGAAAAAAATATATGCCTTGAGCAATATTTAAGAGTGTTCATGAGCGTACAGTGCCTGAATATGTTAATAATATATTGTAATATATCTATAATGCTTGTGGTTTTTAAGTATGGTTTAATGCTTTTTGCGATGACTTAAGATGCTGAGAAAGACAAATAGTTGTCAATCGGCTATTAAACGAAACATATTGAAAAATTAGTGTCCAACGAGTTATTATTGTTCTATATGCTGTTAAAATCTGGTTGCTGGCAAAATTCTGGTTTTCTAAATAAATTTTTACAAATTATTATGAACGAGTCGATTGTAAAGATTAAATGTTATTTTTTTTTCATTTTTATATCGACCATGGGTTTTCAAATAAAATATTTCCCTCTAGCAATTTAGCATATACATACATTTGTGGTGTGGCGCTCGACAACAAGGATTCTTCATTTATATGTTTTGGAATGTGTTATAAAGCGTAATAAGCAGCCCTTTTTTGCAAAATTCAAATATAACACTAACTATTATAAATTATGTATATGGATCCTCATTGAGCACGATTATACAGATTAACTCGCTGTACATTTCAATAAAAGATTCATCTATATATAAAATATTGACAAAATATATGATTAAATGCTATGTTCGTACTCGTCAAAATAAGATAAATGTGAACTTTTGGAAAATATCAAACACATAACGAAACAGTTATGATAATTCCATCTTTTAAAATATAAATGATGCTTATAGATAATTTGAGATTGTTTATGGCTAAAATAAATGAAATGTTTTTATTAAGACGCATGTTTTATTACTGATGATAAGGTTGACATGCGTTGTTCCATTTACAAATTAGATAGGATGGCTATAGATTTTTGTATGATATCTTATTCATTAGTGATTTTAAGTTTGCATTTTATTAGTCCTTAAGATGAATGATAACTGCTAAAACTCGTGCACTCGCAATGGTATTTTAGAGGAACTAGACATTTAAGATCCTATAACGTTAGCCAATGCAAGTTTGGCCCGTTTTGGTCACTTTCGCCCCTAGGCCGGACACTTCGGTCTAAATATTATAATTTCAAAATTTATGATTTGAACATATATTAGATTTTAAACATATTTTGCTTTAATAAATCTATTATGTTTTGTCCCTGTTCATGAATTCTTTATATATCATATAGAAAATACAATTATTAACATCATCTCGGATAACATATAATAATTTTAATCGAGAATGTTTATTTTTGTAAACTATCATAAAGTCATCATAAATATTTCTGATATAAGCACAGTTAGCATTGCTTAAAAAAGATGGGATTTCATGGTTTATGTGAACGAGTTGTAAATTATTTATCTCTGAAAAAAAGTATATTGTAATAAATGTTATTTCATTCATGCAATACAATACACTAAATTGACTGTTTGAGGGGCCTAAGCTGTAGGGGCCTAAATTGTAGCGGCCAAAGTTATAACTAAGCTAGATTAAACTATACGTTATTATTCTAAACTAAATTATTGAAGCGCCCTAAGATAATATTGTGTTGAAAAAGATAACATCAATTTGGGACCAAAGTTGCAGGGGTCCGAACTTTTCGGATCGAAGAGTTTTAGGGGCAGAAATATTTATTGTTGGAAAAGAAGGGACCCAAGTTGTAGAGGCCGAAATGTCTAGGGACCGATGTGTCCATGAACCAGTATAAAATAAACATAAAATGTGTTGGTGACATTCCTAAGTCAGCCTCACTATTACATAATACATGGTTAAACAGTGAAAAACAAATAGCATGCGCATTAACTTATCGTTATTGAATAAGGCACACATAAGTAAATGTTATTCTCATTTAACAATAATATCCTATTATGCGGGCATGCTTATATCTCCAACGCAAATATGCATGTGGTTTCAAGGAAGTAGACAAGCAAGCGCAATAATAATAGACAATGTTTAAAGTTATATATATTCATTTCGTTTTACAGCATATATATATAACCTACAACTAATAATTTGTAAAACGATGTATGTAGCGATGATACTGAAATTAAAAATAGTAAGGATATGTATACTATTGTATTTCAATGTGCTCAAGCGTGTCGTATGTGAAAGTAAGACATCTAATTTATCTTATACATGTTTGATTTTATTAAAACATAAACAATGCCAATAATTAATGTATAATTAATGCTTAATAATTAACGTATACATCCGTATAAATGTTTTCTTTATTATAATGATAAGCACAATAAAATTATGTGAAGATATATACAAACATTAAAATTATTCTAAAATAAGAATCTATATAGACATATATGGTCAACTCAATTAATAAACTTTACAACATGTACATATTCAAGTACACTTGTTTAGCCTTTTGTGGTCCAAATAAAACTGTAAAAACGACAAACTATATTGACATTTTACAATTAATGATAATATAGAATTGAAAAAAGAATACTCATTTACTATAGTCTGGCACCCGTTTGAAGATAACATCTACCTATTTTCCGACGGAGCGGCTGGAAGTCAAACGAATGCTCAGTCCCGATGTGTTGCGATGGGGGCTAACTTAGTTAGCATACTCAACCCAAGTGAGCAAAGTTTTATATATTCAAAAATGGAGTAAGTGGAACTGTATAAATTGATTGAATTTACTCAGCAAAGTATTAACTTAATTTAGATTGTAAACATAAAACAGTGCTAAATATTTATTAACGATCCGTATTTTCTCTTCGTATTCTGCAATAAAGCTGTTAGTGACTACCATTTATAATAGAAATAGCTTTTTCGAGAGATGTAGTACGATGTACATACATTATTTTGAACCCAACGCAAGTTGATTTGTTACAGAAGGACAGGTTACTGGATTGGTCTTAAAACAGAATCACCTTGTAATGACTGCAACAATGCCCCTTGCAGTATCTGCGATGGCAGTGTGAGTAACGCCTGTCGTTCATGTAGAAATGGTTGGGAATGGATGGATGGAGAAAATTATTACTTTCAAAACTGGGAATACAACAGACCGAACAGTGGTGGTAGGAGGTGCGCACGCATGTTCAACAACGGACAATGGAGAGATAACTCTTGCGGTGCTGCATTTAAATATGTTTGCAAAAAGATAGGTACAAAATATTCAATTTATATATGTCTTACAGAAAAATAAATAAATTTTAATAAAATTTACATGAGCATTAGCGATCTATTGACTGCCAGATAACAGGATAATCAATAACTAATGTGTACACATATACTGCTCAATAAAATTGTATATTTAGATCCATGTGCAAGTAACCCCTGCGTCCATGGTACGTGCATCTCAGATCTGAGTTCTGGACAACGTTTGTGTGAGTGTGACAACGGCTTTGAAGGACATGATTGCCAAATTGGTAGGCGAGCTTCAGTTAAATCACTGATTTTCACTATATTTGTAATGTTTATAAGGGATTAGATAAAATAATGGTTTGGAATACAAAGCACGAGACCCGCTTTGGGACAACCTAAAATATTTAATGACTCTAACGGGGATCGAACCTGCGTCACCACGATCACATGTCCTAGTTGGGTACCACTGGTCTATAGAAGATCCTTATAATTTCGGTTACACTGCACATGTATATGTCTGACGTGCCTGGTTACCCAGATCCCTAAGCTTGATTTTCAACGCATTTTGGATTGATCTTGGTCTTTATAATGAAAACAATATCAATAAATGCTTATTACTGTGTGAGGGATTTCTTTTGTACTTAGATATAAATGAATGTGAATCAAACCCTTGCCGCAATGGAGCAACGTGCATTAACGAGGTCGGATATTATGCATGTGATCGTGAAAATGGATGGATGGGAATTAATTGCGTACAAGGTAGGCCTGATCGAAACCAACTTCATCCCCTTATATACATTTATACATATAGTTTATGTTTGAGTTAATAGTTTTTCATACAAAAATAACGACATGTTATTTTATTCAATTTCATTGAATTTCATTTTCATATTCAGAAAAAGACAAATGTGAATCAAGTCCATGCATGAATGGTGGGGAATGTATTGACGAGTTGGGATGATATTCTTGCAATTGTTCCAATGGTTTCTTTGGAGTGATTTGCGAATCTGGTAAAAATTAACTTGTGTTTTATTTTGTTCACACTGTTCATGTATGCTGCAACCTCACCCACACTAAACACTAATATATTACAGACATTAATTGGGATGTTACCTTATACCGTTTGTACCCTTAGATTAACATATTCCTAATTATTGTCCCAAGTCTTGCGGCTTAATGGATTTTTTTTCATATTTAGTATCTGCTTAAACAAATATATGTCTCAATACACTTTGATTCAGGGGGATGTTTAATATTATGAGAACCATCATCTAACATATCTCTTTGATTTTTGCATTTAAATGTATTTAAGAGCTCACAACGGCTTAATTTTAAATTTATCTTAAATCTAAATTAATGATACTAATTATTAAGAATGTCGTGGGGGTTGTGACTATGGAAAATGAAAAACCAATAGGGAAGGGTTCGGTATCCTGATAATTATTGAAATAATCAAGACCATGTCACAAGGGTTCATTAGATATTACGTTTTGCGTCTACGATAATCATAGTTATGTAGCATTGTATGTCTGATGCTAAAATACTTTTTTGTTAATATAATTGATACATGAATTTATAATTAAAAATTTACAATTATAATACGTTTCAGATATTAACGAATGTGATTTGGAAAATGTATGTAATTATGGCAGTTGTGTAAACTACCCGGGTGGATTCAATTGTCGGTGTGATACCTGTTTCTCTGGCGAGAAATGTAATATCATCAATGCAAATGATACTTGCAGGGGTGCTTTGAGTCAAAGGTTACATGAACGGCCGTATACGAAGTGTTCTTACTTGGGTACGTTGATAAATTCATTGATTTGTATAACCATCTTAATGTAAATTGAAATAATATTGTTTTAGCAAAATAGTTTTTTCTTCTATACTTACGACACTAACAGATTGTGTATTTAGAATATGAGGATTAAATGTGCTCACTTATATAATTGATAATGCAAAGCAAATATTTTTTGCAGGGTATCAAGTTGGCCTGGCATTCTTGATTCTGTGTTTAGCCATCTCCATTGCAACAAATACGTATATGATATTCAGGATTAAATCAAGGGAACTTTTTTTACTTATAGATAAATAAAGCAAATTTACTTATTTCGAAGTACGTATCCAAACATGTTTATTTTTATATGTCATTTGTTTCATTCATTACAAAAGGCCTGCACACAAAGAGAAACATAAACCAATCGAGCAGCATGTCTATAACAATACATCGCAAACAAATGAAACATCAATGAATTCAACAATTGATGACTCCTCAATTTATGCAAATGGAACGGATGATGTTGCTGATGAGACAAACTATGAAACTCTACAGTTTGATGATATTCAACTCAATGTGAGCCCTGAAGGTACATATGATGTGCTAAATTCAAATTAAAACAAATCGAAACCGTGCGTGCAAATATAGAGAAGTGTTGCCGGAATAACATTCATAAAATTCATTCAACACGTTCACTAATGTTGACAAGAATATCGTAAACCATATCATCAAAGCTGTTTTCAGCGTATTGATACTGTGGTCACATTTAGTATCTTTACTACTCAAACAAACTTAATCTTAGCCTATACATTATATGAAGAGCCCGTCATCTTTTCCTTAGAGTTTGGACTAGACTCTTGTGCTGTCTGCCACTCATAAGAAGAAGAACCAATCAAGCGTTTTATCAGATAATGTTATCTGTTCGTTAACAATTGTTTTATATAAAAGGACATGCAAGACACCTACGATTTCACTCATGAAAACTTAATATTACTGTAATATACCATGATAATAGGACTTATAATTTTAGAAGACAGCGAATGTGAATCTAACCCGTGCATGCATGAAGGAACATGTAATGAATTAGGAAGTTATTGTTGCAGCTGCACTAGTGCCTGATTTGGCACAAATTGCGAGAGGGCTAAGTAAAATTGAGGGGTAAGTGAAATACATGGTGTCAGCTTAATGGGCTTCCGTTATTCAAATTAAATTTAATATTTTGTTTACATAATATATTAACAATTATTTTCCTTTCTAAAAATGTCTTTCAGAAAGAAACGAATGTGAATCAAACCCTTGTGTTAATCATGGAAGTTGTTATGACGAAATTGGGGATATTCCTGTGGATTCCTGTGGATATTCCTGTGGATGTCCTGTGGATGTCCATAAATATATAAAACTCAATGGATTCAATAATTGTCTTGCTTTGATTTTGGGAAGCGTTTTTCATGAATTAACTTGATATGTCATTTTACTGTACACACTTTGGGCTTATGAAGTGTTTGAATTTCAGACTTATATACTAATCATGTATGCAGGTAAACATGAATATGATAAACCATGCAGTTTAATATGGTGTACCAAGGGTTGAATTACACTTAGGAGCATATTCAACTTAGCAACTTAGCAGTCAATGCTATGAATTGATAAATATAAAGGGTTTATAATACTTAATGTCGGTAATGTATATTTTTTCTATGCTATACTATATCAGGGAATTTGCGTATCCATTTAATTTTACGCGAAATGTACATGTGGTCATTATATCTATAACAATTTTGTTTTGCTCTTTGTTTTTATACATGACCTAAAATACAAACAAAATCGAAATATAACGTTTAAGAACGGCAAAATTATCAATGACACATACATATTGTATAACTGCTATGCGTATTAAATGTTTTCTATATAACCTTTTTGTTTGACTTAATTAACCTTAAATCGTAGCCTTGTTCAAATCAAATGACAAAAAATATATTCTCCCATATTAAGAAAACACAGAGAAGCCAAGGAAACGCGACTTGATTGTTAAAAATCACATTTTAAGTAAGAATAGAATCATTGCAACGTGACCTATTTGATAAAAACCGCATTTTTTTACTTCAAGTTAATAATTTAAAGTACAATAGATAGATAACACTTGTTTTGACGCGATAACTGAATGTGTAAATTATTTTCTTTCTAAATATTAACTTCTCTCATGAATATTCACAAATAATCACGTTGTTGGGTGAGCCTCAATAAAAGCAGGGAATAAACATGTGGAACAAAGAAAACATACATACACAAATATAATGTTGGAAAAATACGGGATAGTACGTGAACTATAAAGAGTACAAAAAGCATTTGGTCCGCACTTAAAATACGCGATGGCATTGTATAATATAGAGGTATTGACGTATGCATCAATTGTCTACGTAAGCCATAAAGCCGCAGTGTATTTTTGATAATATATACATAATACAAGATATATAATTATATACAAGATATATAATTCATGTTATTTAACATATCATGTACACAAAAACCAATTGAAACGGATTGAACGGGCGGATGTTAGAATATAATACGTAACTAAAATGTTCATTTATAATACAATTTCAACCAAGATTGATGTTGTCGCCATGAACAATTTGACATATTTAGATGAGTAAAAAGCCAGCTGTTACGGTATGAGATCATCAAAATTCCTTTTCCGCAAGACGCCTTCGGTACATATCATTGATTTGAATGTCCACATTTGACGGATCAACTGCCATATTTGCTTCGTTTGAAGCAGCTGATGGTCCTGCAATGCCACCTTTGTCAGTTTGTGAGAAAGTTGGGTTTATATTTGATTCAACCTTTCGTCGGTTGCCTTTGTTTCGGACGCGCCTCCTAATGAAAAATATGCAAATTAAATATAAAGTGAGACTCCTGCATTAGTAATCAGTGCCAACTGAACTGAAATGTTATCTCTCCAAAAACTGTAAGGTTGCAGATTGTATTTAAACCTATTTATTAGTAAACACGATCGTTAAGAATATAACCAATATAATACAGTTAAATAAAAATGACCTATAACCTTTATTGTATATGGTTTATCTGAAAAATCTAAAGAGTTAAATGCCAAAATATTTCCTATGTCAATTGCCAATCGGTGACTACTTTTTATCATACTTACATGTCCCATTGATCAAATACAATCATAATGACCATAACAACAAAAAGGAATATGGTCACTGAAAGCGCAATGTAGAAGACCGTTTCTAGTGTGGCTGAGGTGTCGTCTGAAACAAGCCACCCCAGTAGAAATATTTGTAGTAAAATAGAAAATAGCTCAAATTAATGTAATTTTAGTCAATTATATGAAATGATTTATTCAATGTAAAAAAATATGGTTTATGAACTTATCTTTTATAATGAGATATTCAAATAATAAGCTGATCAAGTATAAAACTACTGCAAAATTGAACAAATAGCATCATCATTATATTTCTATTTGGAAAAAAGGCTTTAAACTGCTATATATTCGCTGGATATAAAAAAATAATACTGCTATTCTGATATTTGAAACTGTGTGTCGTTGTTTACCTTTCTTTTTCTTTTCTGTCCGTTTTTGGCTCGCAGGACATCCGATCGCCGTTGTGTTCAAAATGTCGCAAGATGTTCCGAAATAGCATGCGTCACATGTGCAAGCATAATTTCCAAGATGGTTAACGCATAGTCCGTTACTACATAATCCATCAACCTGACATTCATCTACATCTATATGCAAAATAATAATAGAATTTAACAGATTTGTAATAATTAATTACAATAATAAAAAAGAACAAAAAAATAGATGATACAAGATTATAAAAACGGAATTCATATAATTTGTAACTTATTATCGATATCATCTTAATTTAATAACATGACTCTTTTAAATCATAAAGGAGATATACAATCAATATCGTACCAGTTTCACAATTAGTACCCTGCCACCTACTAGTACAATTGCAAATGTAGTATCCGAATTCATCAACACATGTCCCGTTATTAAAACACGGGTTTGATTCACATTCGTCCTTTTCTATAAAAAAATGTTGGTAAAGTAATGTCAGCATCCAGTGCGCGACAAACAGGTCTGTTAATGTCGCTTTAGTCTTGTTTAAATGTATGTATAAGAGCTCAATTTTATGCTAAAATTTATGTTTCTATTAAAATCAATTAGAACACATTTCACACGATAATTTTGAAATAATTGAACCTAAAACAAGACAGAATAAATGTTTGTGATTTAATATATTTTTTTTAAAGTATAAACCATTTTCATAAATTAAACTGTTATTTGTCTAACAGAAGATTTAAGGAATACCTATTTCACAATTGATTCCATGCCAAGCCTCAGGGCAATTACATAAGTAACTTCCGATTTCATCCAGGCAGCTTCCATCATTCAAGCAAGGGTTCGATTCACATTCATTCTTCTCTGAAACATAAGAAATGTAATATCTTCTAAAACTAAAATCAACTATCGAATTTCTAATTCAATTGCGTGTTATTATTAAAGATAGGTAGTTAATTCACACAAGACTAGAAAAATACATATCAGTATCTTATCAAATAAAGTACAATATATATATTTGAATCGATATATATATATATATTTATATTTACATCCAAATTTTAGAAAATGAAGAGGCCATTAGAGTATGTTAAATATACAAAATGACACAGCTTACCCGTTTCACAATTAGTACCAAACCATGCGTCAGTGCAGATACAAGAATATCCATCGATTTGATCAACACAATTGCCGCCATGCATGCAAG
Source organism: Hydroides elegans (assembly GCA_001703475.1). NCBI lineage: Eukaryota > Metazoa > Annelida > Polychaeta > Sabellida > Serpulidae > Hydroides > Hydroides elegans. The sequence continues at coordinate 18,074 of LQRL01170412.1, read as the reverse complement.
GATCAGACGCACATTCATCCTTTTCTGAAACAATATATATAAAGAAAACATATAATTGCCTACATTGCCTATCTGGTACCTAACGTCTTAATGGGCACATACTTATTTACTTAAGATAATATTATGTGACGTTTTGCAATGCTGAGGATAGTGTGAGGGACCACGACGTTCAGTGCTATTTCCATTTTAAATTATATATTATGACTTTATAACTCCGTTAACCTATAAAGCAATATATATTTCCTTATATTAGGTTCGTCAATATAAACACTTTTCCCAATTGATTAAATATGTGATATACCTGTCTCACAACGATCTCCAACCCAGCCGTCATTACAATCACATATATAAAATCCTATCTCGTCATTGCACCTTGCCCCGTTCAGACAAGGATTAGGATCGCATTCATTTATTTCTATGTATAATAAGAATCTAATACAAATGATATCAATGTTTATTGATTATTTTATGTTATGGATGTGATATAACATGCTAAATAACATGCTTTTCTGATATTCAAAGATAGTTCAAAGATAATTCAAAGTTTGAAAAATAAACATAATGAGATATTAGCATTATGCAACAAACTCCGGGTCTTTACATATAAACACTAGCTGCCATTAAATGACATTCATATGACTGATGGTTAATAAGGTATTTAAAATATCACAATCACCTTGGTTACAATTTGCTCCTTCGAAGCCTTGGTCGCATTCACAAATATACTCCCCGTTGTTTACATTTAGGCTACATGTTCCGTACTCGCACGGCTGTCTTGCACATGGATCTAAAACATCATCATTGCAAGTAATAAATTGTTTACCCAAATTAAGGAGAATTTAGAAGTTGAACACAATTTGACTTTAGTTTTATGGCGATATTATTTGCTACTTTGCATGACAACTAACTACGTATAGGACTTACGAATCTTTTTGCAGATATATCTGTAGCCTTCGAAATCAAGTTCGCAATCTGCAGTTCTCCACTGACCATTGTTAAATAAACGTGAACATCTCTTGTTATTTTTTGGCTGATCGTTTTGCCAATTGTGGAAGCCATAGTCACTCCTGTCGAGCCACTCCCAGTTATTTTCTCTACATCTTCGACGAGCGCTATTTACATTGCCATCGCATGTGCTGCACGGATAACCATCACAATCATTACATGGTGAATCCGTCTTCAAACCCATCCAAAATCCAGTCCTATGAAATTAATAATTATTGTGGTTTAAATGCACATATTCATTTGCAAAAGATATCACTGAATGGTTATGAAAACTAACTTGTATTTACAACAATGAATATATTAAAACATTTTATGATTTGACCGACTGAATGTTATAAGACTCTTATATTTTTAATCAAATGGCATGTTTGCTTTTTAACATACCTTCCATAAAGAAAAATCTATTCAAAAACATTAATTTCACGATTCTAAAAGTTATAAAACAGAAAATTCATACCAATCATTTTCAATGATTCGGGAATATAATTTTATTCAAAATAACTCACCTTTTATCAATTATCTTTGGAGATAAAAAGTTTTGCTCAGCAGCATTGACAATACTTAATATATCAGCTCCAAAATTTCTACATTCCGAGCGAGCCTTTGATTGTTTGTCCACTTTATCATTAGAGAATCGGTAAATATAACCGTCAAACTGATCCCAAACTGAAGCGTGTATTAAACCAAATAGCATAACCATAAGTAGGAATTGTACTTAAAATTTATTATCAGTCATAATAAAAGCAAATATAATGTTGTATTTAGTTCTATGCAAGAACATAGTTTGAATGACAAATAAAGACATCGTAATTGGAATAGAAAAATGAATGCTACATATGTTGAAATAATATTGTTATAACTATAGATATTTATGTAAATAAAACATAATGAAGGAAAAATGTATTTCTTACCTTGACACATAGTTGCATTGATAAAATAAAGACATATTATAATTACTATCCTTGTCATTTTCATATTGAAATTTATAGTTCAAATAACATATACGTTATTATTAGAAGTAATGTCATTCATTCATATAAATGAACTTTGCATATGTGAGTTTAATATTTGTAGGTACGACTTACTTCCTTAATCGACTTGTCCTATGCATATTTTCTTTCCCCTATAGACATACTTCAACCCATTGAATGGCATGATTATGCTCGAACAGTTCTTCATATATAGTTAAGCCTAATTATATTTACTTGACTATGTGTAGCTTTAAGATCATATAACATATGTTGACAACTATACTATAATACGGGCTTATAAGATGTTAGATATGTTATACAAAACAAGGTTATACATGGACAAACAAGGTTATACATGGTTATACTTTGTTTCAAAATATATTACGACAGATGAAATTAAATAGTAAAGGCACATGTTTTGCCCATTTTTTGAAAAAATAAGTTATTGTTGGGGTGAAAATAGCATTCATTTTAAATTCATTCAATTACAAATACACAACCTATAGGAATGTTTCTTTTCGCTTTTATACATTCTATTTCATATATATTCGTATCAAAGCGACACCTTATAACTCATTTTATTTTATTAGCATAACATCACACTTTTAAACAAAGAGGACTGTTGATATCTGCTTCCAGTAATCTGGAATTTCAGAAACAAAACATAATTTCCATAAGTTATTCAATAATTGTTGCATAAAGTAATGTTAAAATCAAAACATATTATACTCTTTTTTCACATGATTAAGGACCAAAACAGTTCGACATCCAGCCTAATCGTTTTCATGCAAAGTATATTATATTATCGGTCACATTACACTGCAAAACAGTTTTTTTCAGTAACGGGTTTCCCCGTACTTCCATGTAAAACAGGAATGCAATATTCAGATTCAATATTATTAGAGGTTTATTGAGCTCAAGTATCAAATTTAACCCCTCGGTGCAAAAAAGCCTTACATAATTGAATCCTCATAGATAATTCCATATGTTCAAACATGTCTGAATGCTTGCTTCACAATCATTACGTTTTTTATCGATCGGAAATTATGTAACTGCTTTTCGTATTCTATCAAAAGTGCCTTTGTAGCGATGAAATTGCAATTCAGACATGTGATACATACATCGCAATGGCAATTGATTCCACCAGGTATGTTTACATAACTGCCATAATTATATGGATTTTCCTAAACGCATTTGTTTATGTCTGAAACATATAATTTCAGTTGTTGAAAATATGACTGGGAAGTAATAATGAAATTAACCCAATTATCAAATGATCATGCTAAAAGAAAACAATAAATTTTATATGAATGTGATTTCAAACCTAACTCTCATCATTAGAAGGTTATGGATTTAATGACTGTCAAGTTGAACACATTTGTATCTCTTGTATAAACTTATCCATGCATAACATATACAATGCATTGCATCAATTTGGTTGACTCATTTCGATAATATCGAAGCTATGATATAGAAGTACGATTATTTTAGTTCTACGATTAGCATGCATTTTGTTCACCAATTGTCTAGAAGCATATATATGTTACTGATATTACGAGAACTTACACCATTTCAACTTAGTCCATCAACGCTGGTGGGAAGTTAGCTGCAGCTATTCTGAACAAATTACTCAAATACATTAAAAGGCGATAATCTCAATCTGGTCAAATGCAGAACCATGCTGTCGATTTCGATCCCTGGAAAGCCATTTAACGAATTATCGATAAACCGATTGAGGTTTAAGACGGATGAATCAGGGGGTCAGTGCCCATTCGGTTTCATTTATAATATAATTTCAACTAAAATTATATTGTCACCTCGTCAATTTGAAACGTTTGGTTAAGGAAATGGTCTAACTACCATAACATAAGATATCATCAAAACTCCTTTTCAGTAAGACGTTTTCTGTACATATCATTTATCTGAATTTGTACATTTGACGGATCAACTTCCATATTTGCTCCGTTTGAATCAGCCTCAGCTGAGGGTCCTGGAATTTCTCTTTCTTCCGAGTGTGAGAAAGTTGGGTTTGTATTTTATTCAACCTTTCGTCGGTTGCCTTTGTTTTGGACCCGCCTCTTGAAAACAAAATATGCAAACTCTATATTGCTAGAAGATCAAGTTTACAGCATCATTAACGTCACAAGCTGTATGGTTGTGAATTTTATTATAAAAGGTATCTGTTATTTAATATAAACACGAGCATGCAAACTATAATCAATATCACCCGATTAAATATTAAAGACCTTTTATCTATTGTTTATATGATATATCTAAGCGCACCTTAAGAGATAAATGGTAAAACATGTTCTATGTCAATCGCCAATCGATGACTATTTTTTATCATACTTACATGTCCCATTGATCAAATGCAATCATAATGACCATAACAATAAAAAGGAATATGGTTACTGAAAGCGCAATGTAGAAGACTGTTTCTAGTGTGGCTGATGTGTCGTCTGAAACAAGCAACCCCCAGTAGTAATATTTGTAATAAAAAAGAAAATGGCCCAAATTAATGCGATATAAGTGAATTATATAACATGGTTTATTCAATGTGAATAAACTATGTTTTATGAACCAATCTGTTATAATGAGATATTAAACTAATAATTTATTAAACATAAAACTATTGCAAAATTGAACAAATGGCATAATTAGTATATATCTGTTTAGAAAAATATATTTTAACTTCTATATATTTATAAAAGATTAAAATAAACTACTATTCCGAGATTATCAACTTTGTGTCGTCGTTTACCTTTCTTCTTCTTTTGTGTTTGTTTTTGGCTGACAGGACATCCAATCTCCGTTATGTTCAGCATGTCACACGATGTTCCGAAATAACATGTGTCACATGTGCAAGTAAAATTTCAAAGATGGTTGACGCATTGTCCGTTACTACATAATCCATCAACCTGACATTCATCTACATCTATGAGCAAAAATTATTGAATTTTAACAGATTTCTCAAAAAAAATACAATCATAAAATAGAAAAAAGAACAGACAAATGATAATATTAATATTAAAGATTATAAAAATGGCATTCATAAAACTGGTAATTATCGATATCATCTTAATTCAATAACATGATTCTTTTAAATAATAAAGGAGATATACAATCCATATCGTACCAGTTTCACAATTCGTCCCCTGCCACACACTTGTACAATTGCAAATGTAGTATCCGAATTCATCAACACATGTCCCATTATTAAAACACGGGTTCGATTCACATTCGTCCTTTTCTGTAAAGAAAATTTTGGTAAAGTAATGTCAGCATCCAGTGAGCGACAAACCAGTCTGTTAATGTCGCTTAAGTCTTGTTTAAATATATGTATAAGATTTCATATTTATGTTAAACTTTATGTTTCTATTTTAAATTCAATTAGAATACCATTCACGCGATGATTTTGAAATAAATGAGCCTAAAACAAGACAGAATAAAGTTTGTGATTATTTGAATATAAACCATTTTCATAGATTAAGCTGTTATTTGTTAACCTGTACTTTTAAGGAATACCTATTTCACAGTTGATTCCATACCAAGCCTCAGGGCAATTACATAAATAACTTCCGATTTTATCTAGGCAGCTTCCATCGTTCAAGCAAGGGTTCGATTCACATTCATTCTTCTCTGAAACAGAAGAAATGCAACATCCAAATTTTGAAATGAAATGAAGAGGTCATTATAGTATATTAAAATGACAAAATAGCACAACTAACCCGTTTCACAATTAGTACCAAACCATGCGTCAGTGCAGATACAAGAATATCCATCGATTATATCAATACAATTGCCGCCATGCATACAAGGATCAGACGCACATTCATCCTTTTCTGAAACAATATATATAAGAAAAACATATAATTTCCTACATTGCCTATCTGGCACGTCTTATTGGAGACATCACACTAATAAAAATATATTTAATTCGGGTCACGCGACAGGTGATAAAACTCATACTTAAGATAATATAAGGGGACGTTTTGCACTCCTGAGGAGAGTGTGAGGGACCACAATGTTCTGTGCTATTTCTATTTTATATTATATATTATGACTTTATAACTCCGTTTACCTATATATTTTAAGCACATATACTTTCTTATATCAATTTGCCAATATGAACACTATTCCCCATTGACTTAATATGTGATGTACCTGTCTCACAACGATCTCCAACCCAGCCGTCAATGCAATCACATGTATAAAATCCAATCTCGTTATTGCAAATTGCTCCGTTCAGACAAGGATTCGAGTCACATTCGTCGATTTCTATTACCAATACAGCAATATTATATCCATAAAACCAATTTTATATTATTCATTTTAAGTTACGAATTTTATATACATTGATTTGTATTGATTTATGCTAAATATTGCACATCATATAATTCTTGGTCTTAACATATAAACACAACATGCATTCACTGTCAATAAGTTATTCATATTAAAATGCTAGTTTATAAAGTTTTTGAAATACCAAATTTACCTTGGTTACAATTTGATCCTTCGTAGCCTTGGTCGCATTCACAAGAATAATCTCCATTGTTTATATTAAGGTAACATGTTCCATATTCACACGGCTGCCTTGCACATGGATCTAAAACATCATCATTACAAGTAATAAATTGTTTACCCAAATTAAGACAAATTGAGTTAGTTAAACACAATTTGACTGTAGTTTTATGCGTATTTTAAGGCGATATTATCTGCTACCTGGCAAAATATTAACAACGTAAAAGATTTACCTATCTTTTTGCAGATATATCTGTAGCCGTCGTGATCAAGCTCGCATGCCTCATTTCTCCACTGACCATTGTTGAATAAACGTGAACATCTCTTGTTATTTTTTGGTTGATCCTCTTGCCAATAGTGAAAGCCATAGTCACTCCCATCTAGCCATGCCCAGTTAGTTTCTCTACATCTTCGACAATCGCTATTTACATTGCCATCGCATGTGCTGCACGGATAACCATTACAATCATCACACGGTGAATCCGTCTTCAAACCCATCCAAAATCCAGTCCTACATTAACAATATTTTTTAAATATAAAGATATATATATAAATATAGCCTTTATATGTGTATCTGCCTAGACACAACCTGATAATCTAATACTTATGTTCACCATTTTCAAACACAATACATTCTCTTTTTAATATTTCCATTTTAGAAACATATCATTCAATACAATAACTCATCGATCGATCTTTTAAAGCAAATTACCCTTCATTCTTTATCTTTGGGGTCAAAAAGTTTTGTTCAGCAGCATTGACAATGCTTAGTATATCTCCTCCTAAATTTCGACATCTCGAGCGAGCTTTTGATTGTTCGTCCACTTTGTCATTAGAGAATCGGTAAATATAACCACCGAACGGATCCCAGACTAAAGTGAATATAAAGCCAAAGAAATAAAACAGTAAAGTAGTAACTGTATCATATAATGCATTATCAATAGTAAACTATGCAAATATAATGTTGGATTTAGTTCTATGCCACAACATAGTTCGAAAAAAAAAACAATGCAGACATCGTAATTGGAATATAAAATTTAAAATACATGCTACATATGTATAAATACTTGTTCTAATAGTATTGATAGTTATGTAAATAAAACATAATGACGGAAAAATGTATTTCTTACCTTGACAAAGAGTTGAACTGATAAAATAAAGAAATATTATAATCAATATCCTTGTCATTTTCATATTGAAATTTATAGTTTAAATAACATATACTTTATTGTTAGAAGTAATATCATTCATTTATATAAATGAACTATGCATATATAAGTTTAACATTTGTAGGTACGACTAACTTCCTTAATCGACTTGTCCTATGCATATTTACTTTCTCCTATAGACATACTTCAACCCATTGAATGGCATGATTATGCTCGAACAGCTCTACATATATATTTAAGCCTAATTATATTTACTTGACTATGTGTAGCTTTAAGATCATATAACATATGTTGACAAATATACTATGCTACAAGCTTATAAGATGGTATCTTATATCAAACCATGTTACACATGGTTTAATTTTTAATATATTTTATTGATATAAAATATGTTGAGGAATATCATAAACTACAGGCTGATAGGTTTGTATATTATATCAAACAAGGTTCTACATGTTCAACGATGTAGAAACAATATACAATGTGAGTCTAAGGGAAAAATTACACGATTTATTAGCAGTGCTTACTAATTGGTCTAAACATCAATTAACGTTTTTTATGGGAAAATTTGCGTTGTCAAAAATCTAGCGTTGCCTAAAATAGCCTACGTGACCAATGTGTTGTGGACTCCAGAGTGGTATTGACCAAGTATGTAAAGCATTTATCTCTTTTATATGGGGTAAGACACGTTACTGAATTCAAAAAGATGTCATAATACAGGACTATGAAGATGGTGGACTACGTAACATAGACTAGAGACCTTTTATGATAGCACAGTAATTTGTATGGGTGAAACGACTACTAAATAACGAAAACACATTGAGTGCCAAATTTCTCGCGGAATATATTCTGAAGCAAAACATTAGCTTTACACTTACCTTAACAATGGACCCTTATCGATTGTCTAAGAGCATCCCAGTATTTTACCAACAAATATTATATATTAGGTATAATAATGCTCAACGTGAACTAAAGCTCATAGAAGATATAATTAGTCAATGGTTATGGTATAACAAATACATTTAAACTGACGGTGAATTATTCATTAATATGGAAATGTCCAACAAAAATATAAATACATTAAATGATTTATTAAACAATAATGGTGTCCTAATGGATGCAATATAACTGAAACAAAGTTTCAAACTACAAACTAATATTATGATTTTAAACAGTATGCTTTCAGCAATACCGAAATCATTGAAAACAATGATACACCAACACCCAAAACAAACTTCCAGCATTGCTATGTACCGAAAATAAAAATGACATCATATGACAAGAAAATGATAGATATAGAATCAAAACAAATTTACTGGTGCTTAGTAAAATCAAAATTAATTACCCCTAGTTATATTGAACTCTTCTCTTTCAGGTAAAAATCGTGAAAATTATAAGATTGATATTGCAATGTACCTAACAATTGTTTTACATTTTATAAGTGGAGAGTTATATATTGATATTGCAATGTATTGGAGATGTATGTATTCGATGAATAAAAAGAAAAAAAGGTTATACATGTTAACGTTTTGAATATTTTTTAAAGAATGGCTTGCATTTCAGAATTGCAAATGTTTCACCATTTGTTTGGGCTTTACTTGACAAAATAAAAATGTGAAAAAATGAATGAATCGGATTAATGAACGTTATATTTTTTTCGTAGAATAATACTAGCAGATGATTCAATTATAAATTAATAGCACTTAGAATAAGTCCTTGTTGTGGGTGAAAAAAAATCCTGCGATCGCACTAATGCTTCGTTTGGTACCGGTTATAAGAGATATAATTGAAATTAATCGATATGCTTGAAAAAAAACTAATATAAAACTGAATCAGATTAATGGGCTCCTGTTTTCTGATTTAACATATGCTACTTTGTATTGTGAATTTTTCCTTGAAATATTACAAGATGTGGTTATACTAATATTTATTTGTAAAATATGTATTTCTTTAAAGAACGAATGTGAATCGAATCCTTGCATAAATGAAAGAAGTTGCAATGCCGAAGTTGGAAGATATTCCTGTGAATGCAAAGATGCTTGGATCGGAACTAATCATGAAATATGTACTTTTTATATATACATTTTGTTAATCTACATCGAAAATGATTATCTTACTGCGATAGTATCATTTAATTCGCACGTATTGTTTGTATAATATTCAAGGTTTGATTTGAGTTATTATAGTTATTATAAATACCAACTCTGAATCATAATGGAAAAAGTCGAATGTGAATCAAACCCATGCCTCAATGAATGGAGTTGTGTTGACGACATCGGATTCTACCATTGCAATTGTACCGATGGCTGAGAGGGAATAAATTGTGAATCCGGTAAAATTTCATTTGATTTGTAGGTCTATAAATTAAAGTTTTCTTTAATGAAACATTTAATGCAACAAAACAAACATACGTTCATAAAAAGATAGTATAAACAAAATTTAGTGCTTACATGAATCTCAATTATATATACTGACGTCATAATCGGTTATAATCATAGTCGTGAATCTTATAATAATCTTATAAGTCAAACGGGAACCGGCACAAATAAGAAGGGTAAAGCCTAAACATTTGTTTTGTTTAGAATCTTGAAATAGAGTATTGAAAACAACTTTGTAAAATTGATGTAAAGATAATTATACAGTATGATTATTTTTGTATCATATTTAAAGCGTTTGTTTTTAATGCTTTTGAAGAATATTTAAAACAAAACTAAACAAGTGCATGATTGTTTGTCATTCATTATAAGATAAACAAGTTGAAATCATTGATCAATACCAACAGCAATGCACCCTACGGTTTTTTACCCTATGAAAAATGTAAAGGCTGCTTGTTTCAGACAACAACTCACCCACGCTGGAAATGGTCTTTTATGTTGCACTTTTAGTGACAATTGTCTTATTTATCGTAATGATGATCATGGTTGTATTTGATCAATGGGACATGTAAGTATAGGAAATATTTTAATTTTCAATATACATAAAACGTTGTGTTTGTGTTTATGTATAGACGCATATAAGTTTAATAACATCAAATAGTTATTCGTTTATAATTGTGTAAATTAATTAACAATTATCATGAATGCTTGGGCCCGAATTAGAATTATTCAATATTTCGCAATGTTTTGTCAGGAGACGCGTCGGCAACAAACGTAACCGAAAAACGGTTGAATCGAATACCAATTCAACGTTCTCACACACTGACCAAGAAGCAATTCCAGGAACCGTAGCCAAAAATGATTCAAACGAAGCCAATGTGGATGCTGATCCATCGAAAGTGCAAATTCAGATCAATGATATGTACCGACGGCGTTTGGTAGAAAATAAGTTTTGATGGTGTTTTGCATACGCATAGTATTAACTTTCATTACCCGAAAATTACTTCTTTGACACATTGACAGCATCAATAAAAACATGTAATATAACCAATCAATTAAGAAACCTCTAATATTTCTTTACCACCTATTAACATCGAGGTATATGTATGCCGTATCAAACATTTTAATATATAATCCATAGAAAATTAAATATTGTTATATGTATTATGTCTATTTTATTCTAGAATTTCGCTTACATGGTGAAATAGTTTGAAATCATAAAATAAAACCATTCGTAAGTGACAATTTATCCTTTAAATTTATATATAATGGGACGAATGTATGTTTTTCTTTATCATAACTTACATGTTCTGATATTTCTGAATAACACGTTTTTGATTCAGTAAGTACAATATGAATCAGGTTGTCTTTTTTTCGGAAACTCTTTTGAGACTCAAATGACAATGTTTGTGGTTTACTAAAAAAACTCCAATCTGAAACCTGAATAAATTATTTGTTGAAGTATATCAATCCAGATGTGTCTTTATTATTTAGCGTGCTATTTTTATATGTCAATTGGCCTGTGTTGCATGTCATGCAATAGTGAAAGTAGCATTATTTACGAAGGGCCATGTATCCTTTCTTAACCTTCTACATAAATGCACTCGCAGCGGTTGATGACCGATTTTGCTCATGTTTCATTACTATGTCATAGACACTAAATCTGCCGAGGTTGGAAATCAATAGATTATTTCATTGGTGTCACTAGCTGATATCATCTTTCTCCTTGATAACTATTCTAAAAGCTGCTCGCTGAACTGTTTGCTTTCTTGTTGCAGTCGAATTTTCATTATTAAATCTGATTATGTTATCCGTATGTACGGTTTGATGTAGGTTGTGGCCAGATTTTCTCTCAATCACTTAATCATTACTTAGTCATTAGTCATTTATATAATATATATGACATGCTATATATTCACAATAAATGGTTGCAATAGTAATGCAACCTTGTTCCTTGGCGTTTTGAAATTTGACATATTTTAATTGTATAAGCCATTATTTTTGTTCCCGCTATGGTATCCGCAAATGTCGTCATGATTAGCTGTACCTTGAATTAGTTATTTGAGTATTATTCTTCACCCTTCAAAAGGTTTCCTATATTGGTAAACCATGACTGATGTGTTCATTGTCCAGTGATAAATTGAATAGGTCAAATCATGTGCAATTTTAAAAGTTCAAAGAAAGATGTTTCATGTGGTTTCATCATTTTAAAATAGATTGCATTAAAACATAAATTGTAGACGAAGTTTTTGTTTCATTTGACAATATAATTGTTAAAAAATGTATACTTTTCAGACGTTGACCTTGATCTTGTATATAGTGAGAGAGTGGATTGGTTATGGTTTTAGGAAATCAATCGTGCATGAGTGACATGTATATAAAAAAACTAATATATATTTCAGTGCAGAAATGTTGTTGATGATTGATATTGATGTTAATATTAACATTTTGTTACGCCATGTGTCATAATCAACGTGACTCGCTCAAACAAATCCGTGCGGAAATGTACGTTTGCTCGCTAGGTGTGCCTTTCTATGCGAAACACAGTGCTCCGATAATGTCGGGACAAAGATGAGTCTATCGTATAAATCGTTGAGCTAGTTTGCTAGATAGGCTATATATTAAGCTAGAAGAAGTTATAAGACTATAATGGTTGCTATGTCATGCTAGAAGCGAAAAGTTAAGCATCAACGTGCCATAATTTTTAAACGTCGTGTTGTTGCATACTTAATTTGATATTGCGGATTATTGTTGCGTTTTATATACATATGTGTATGTTATTGTAAATCAAAGAAAGGTTCAATATCTGATGTACGTATCCACTAGCCAGTTGAGGTTGATTTCAGCGCAGCCAAAATACCAGGCTTCAAAACAGGCAATTGACCAGTTTGCAAAGGACCTGCAAATGTATAAACAACCAATTGTTAACATGTTACGATATATCTTTGTTTGATCCGTATAATCGATAGGTCTGACATTTGTAAAATAAAAACAAAATAATCAACCACTCGATACGGTTTACAATTGCTACCCTTGGTTAGGTAAACAGTGGTAAATATGATGTTATTTATATTATATAGATACTTATCTTGCAAAATTATATATTCCAGTCAATACATCCATTGTATTGTAAAGCTTAGGGTTAACGTATAAATTTGGTGTTTACCGGAGCTATTGACCTGTCTCGCAATTACCAATGCCTCAATTGGTATCCTCTCTAACGTCTCCGTAGATCTGAGTCCAACCAGATGCGTATCTAATTAGGTTGAATATAATTTGAAATGTGAGACAAGAATCTTTGCATTAACATATTTATATTTACTTTACTTTACTTTACTTTAATAATTCATTCACATTAAAAGCTGGACAAGCATTCCACTAAGTGTTTTGTCAAGGGAGAAAAATCCTATTTGTTCTTTATTATGACAATATATAATCGACAATATCGTATCTTGTATACACACCTTTACCAAAATTGCAATGAAAGATGTATTAATATATTCACTCAAACAATTAATACAATACAATTAGTTTGTATATAAATGTTGATAATGTTACCTGATCCTATTATCAAATACATCCCTAATATAACAATCATAAATTGTATATTCATTATAAATTTCTTGAAAATGCAATGTTGAAGTAGTCTTAAGCAATTGCGCTTGCATTCAGAAAACTTAGCGTCTCGTGCTTCGAAATGACATTTATTACTAAATATCACATACATAAATATAATTAAGTGCACTGTTTTTAATAAGAAATTATATAAAATAACCTGTTTAATTTTTTTTGGATACTTTCTAGAGTGCGAAAGTCAAAGCCATAACTAGTATCACATTGCTCTCTAATTTAACTCTTGATGTGACGCATTAATTGTTATAATTGTTCTAATTGATACATATGCTTACTGATTTGATTCCTTTTTAGCATGACATGTTCTGATAAATGATATAATGATAAAACAAGTCAACGTTTTCGCAGAATTCGTGTAGTCAAAGTGCTGTCCTCAATAGAACCCACTTTATAACTATAGACGATTGATTGTTTATAAGTTAGATTCTTGTTCGGCGTCAATGTATATCTCAATTAATTCATGTTTACTCTTCCCAATATTTCATATAAAGTACATAATACGATTTTGTTGCTGCAATATATATGATTATATTTCTAAAAAAATATTTAACAGAATAAGTAGCCATAATCAGTGTCATTGTTTTTCAGTCGAACCAGTAATGTTTGCCCCATGTTAACGCATTTCGATATTGATTGTGGCATACAAATATACGATGTTAATAATGTGTAAAAATGATTGCTCTGATTGATGACAAAAAGTGATCTACTTTGTTAATATCTTGAATACTTTATCAAGTTGAATTCAGTCTGTCCCCATTTTATTTTCAAAGAAGTGTTTTAAACATGTGATTTCACAATGATTCAAGGAAACATAAGAAGTCTAACGACATCAAAAGCAATAAAGTTTTTATGAAGTTAATGATTATATTATACTGTATTGAAGCCTAGTTTGTAGATTTCGTTTATGTTATATACATATCACTGTCACTTATTTTCCTGATTTATCCTGATTTACCAGATTTGTCATTGATTATACAAATAGTTGTGCGATTATATCTTTATTGAAATCCGAATTAAGTAGTATAACAATAAAGATTTGACCAAATAAGCCGTACACATTTAAAACTTGTATTACAATATATTTTGATGTCTATCAAGCATCGATTTTCACAAACCAAGAAGATGCTCCCATGCACCAATTTAAACAATTTATACCAACTTTATTACCGACCAGTAAAAAGAACAAATACAATACCTACGATTGAATATTTACCTTTTGCACTCCAGCTTTGTTTTCAATTTATCACCCACCTTTCGTTACATGGAAAAACAATAATTAGCTTATCTTATAGGCTTTCTTGTAATTGAACAGACTCTAGCGTCTACGTGAGAATCAATTACAGTGTCCAGGCAAACGACATTTTCTACTTAGATTGTCAAATATATTCAATGAATTGCAGCGGTATTCGTGGTTGGTTAATGAAACATTCGCAACCATTGGCACATGTTGAATCATACCTGTTTCTGTCACTTTCATTGTTATAATCACATATGATTATGGTATGATGTTGTTAATATTATGTTTTAATAACATATATTACTGTCAAAAGATAATCGCAAATGCCGCACTCACGGTTACTTACTAAACTGCCATAACCATAACTCTTACTTTCGGAAGATGTCAGGAAGCTAAGTTGCTGTTGATTTCATTCCAACAATCTGGCGAAGAAAAACGGAAAATACATTTAAATATATATCCGTACTGATTGATATAATCCTTCGTTGTACATAAGAATCGTTCAAAGAATATTTGCATTTACTCACCGTTCTTTCATTTCGGGTTGTTGCTGAACTGGGATGTTTTTCTAAGCACTATCTGAGTCGGATGAGATCGATTCCTTTCACTTCATCAAAATCGTGAGCGCTTGTGCGGAAAGACAGTAATTTTCCGGTAGATTGTATAGGTAATATATTTTTCAACATAGAATGTCTCTACAATATTTTCCATGAAGTTTTCTCATTGACTTTTTCTGATTCACTCGTAATGTAATGCGGAACAGTGCTTCCTTCAGGCCATAAGATGTAATTAGTGACGTGGCATTGATATCCTCCACCAATCCGAGAGTACATTTAGTTCCAGGGTGGCAGATTCAGAAAACGAATGTCATCTTTGTCAGAAGCAGCCCTTGACTTGTGTCAAATTGTAACTTTAGAAACTTGACACGTTTTTTCAGCGTTTGATGTGATGCATAAGAACCTGATTTTACATACACAGGGTAGTGGCGGGATGATTTGTGAGTCGCTTTTGACCTGCTTCCCCAAGCATTGTCAACAAATCCGATATCGTGAGTAGTTGTATCATTTCTATATTTCTTTGAATATATTTGAATATATTAGCCCTACAATGGTTTGAACATATACTCCATTCGTATTGAATATGAACGAAAATTCACTCTCCTAATCTGACATTACTGGTGCTTGAAGACAAAGAAGATATTTTTTTTCTCCAGCCATCGAAAAATGAATCGGTCACAATTTTGTGTTTTCAATATATTGATGTATATATATGCTTATTCAACAGCAACAGGATTTTAGCGCTTGAATGCAAACATAGAACAATATGCTACTCGTATTTATTTTCTGGATGCAAACCATCCGCAATCCAGTAAATGCATAAATAGATAGATCAACAAGAGGCAATTCAATGGACGCTTCCAGTGTGTGTTTTTGCCGCGTGTAATACTTCTTCTTAATATGTGCTATTTATTGGCGTACAGTTAATGCTCTTATTATCTATATAATTTTGTTATAACGTAAATATGTTATCTTTTTGTTATTAACTATTTCATTATTCACTTAATATATAACGCTAAGCACTATTCCGTGAATATGTGATCAGTAAGGAAGCATATGTTATTTTAAAGTTGCTTTTCAAATATGTTGAGTGCTAGAATAAACGATTGTTTTGCTCTCTCTTTAGCTGAGCATTCGGGAACAAATATTGAGTGGATTGTTTTGCCAATGGAGCCATCGTTTTATGATATAATTTCTGAACAAGAAAACCCGCATGTTGAATATAATATATCGAGTTTTTATTAAATGGTATCTAACATATATTAACGATCTGCTTAATTTAATTATAAGAAATTATAAATTAAATTATATTTATGTAAATTATAATTAATGATAAGTAATCTATTCAATACATATTTAGTTTTATATAGAAAAGGTTTATGAATTAACGCCATTTGAAAGTAATCACTTTATTTATTAAGATATGTGCATGTGTAGCTAAGAACAACTTAACCAAATAACGCGCAGTAATGTTCAGTTTATTTTAAGTTGAATGTGAATTCAACATACATTGATAACCACTTAGGAATTTTCATAGTCATGAATTTCTGCATACTCGGAATGAGGGGCTTGTTCAAAATTATTTTCTTCTCTTTTATCATGTACGTTAGCGATGGTATCACTATTGATATAAGCAACATCGTGACACTCTCTGTTGTCTTCTCCGTGATTGGTCCTCTTTGAATCATTTGCTCTAGAATAAAAAAAATGCCTAAAAATACATTGTTTACCACATTTGTAGACTAAATCATGTATGACTTTGATAACAACACGTACTTACGCTGTTTATTATTTATATTGGTTTTTACATTATTAAATTGAGATGATATACCTCCTCATCGTATAGCATACGATCCCTGCCACGATACTCGCACATATCACAAGTGCAGCAAACACCGATATGCCGATTGAAATGCCTTTAAAAATATGAATAACAATGAAAGTCCAATATGGATTTGCTTCGTAATGCTGTTACGACACAATGTTTTAGATAGTTTGAAACGAAATTCACACACAGCATCATTGAATATTATGAAAAAAAAACTGCTCACAAAAATGATTTGTATGCTGAACGAGGCTAAGTTTGAGATAATCAATGCCTATTTCCTGATATCCAGCGACCGCTAACCGAACATTTCGTCCAGTTTTGAAAAAAGTTGAGTACTCTTCCATGGATTCACGCGTAACTACACATAAACTGCGGTTACTGAAATTGCCCCATTGTGTCTATGGTGAGTGCGTCATTGCATTGTTGACGTCACAGTCGCGTCATTTTAACGGCGATTGTCATTCTTTTAAAAAGAGCCGAACGCGCTTCGCAAACAGTAAAGGTAGTAAAAATTGGGCTTTTTAAACACAATTTTCACACCGAAATGAATTTGCCTTTTGCAATTAGACATTTCTGCGCATTTTTATAAACGCGTGTACTGGGTGCGGCCGTTTCTAAACTTGTAGAATAACGGTTAAATAATATAGGGTGCACCCAAAAATTATGTTTAGTGCAAAGATCTCCGGTTTTTTATTTAAACGGGAGAGGGACAATGTAGCGGTTTCGTTCTCAAATGAACTCATCAGGCTGTCAGGAAATAAATTATTTTCTTTTTATT
>LQRL01170408.1:474-12059 GCA_001703475.1 Hydroides elegans | reverse complement strand
ATTCACATTGCATAAGTTTCAACATAAACAGCGGATTAATTAAACATTATCTTTGTGTTGAATACTGATTGCACTGTGTTTTGGCAACAAAGGATAGAGGAAGGGGGATCGAAGATCCTGAATTGCATTGTTCTATGGGTCTCAAAGGAAAAAGGGGTTCCTAAGTCAGTGTATCGTTATTCATTGTGTCCTTTTAAGAGGGGTATCGAAAGCATTAGTTTTATAATATTGAATAGGCAGTTTATTGTCACGAAAACACACCCCGTTAAATATGTAGCTTCAAACGTTCACAGGGCCCACCCTTCAGGAGCACTGAGTTTGACATGATGTCGAATATCAATGCTCAGGAGATGAGTGATTTTTTTATGAACCTTCACAATTCAATTAGCGATATCAGAATACAAAAGCAATGGTTTCAAAAAGAAAAATAGTTGAATTAAGCTTGTCTGATAAGGTTTAAATTCATCAAAGCAAGCAATAGTCAATCAGTTCGAAAATTAGATGATCAATTTAAATGTGGTAAAAGCACATCCAATTCTTATCTTCATAAACACTAAAAACACCAGTCATTTACAATAAATTGACGAAAAAGCTATCAACCTGCTTAGACCGGACACCTCGCTAAACCGGACAGTTTTGCTCAGTCCCCAGGATGTCCGGATTAAGCAGGTTTCACTGTAGTTCAGTTCTATGTATTGTAAATATAGCTTTCCTCAGAAACACGTAGGTCATCGTCAGCATCAAGAGTCAACATATAAGGGAACAGAAGTAGATGCTAATAACATTTATTTAGTAATCAATACTTCTCATTGTGCTTGTGTTGGCATTCTAAAAAGAGGTTTCGGCTCTTATATAAACTGAATTTTATGGTATGATTACTATGATACGAATAATGCTCATGTAATAATAAGTGTACATTAGAGGGTAGGGGCGTGCCGGTTCGTACAAAGAACCAAGAATTGGCAGTGTTCGGTACGTACTGGAAACTGAAGATCATTCATTTCGATTAGGTTTCGATTCTTTATATTTTGTGTTATTTTTCTCTAAGTTAATAAAGATTGTAGACTGGTTAAACAAACCGTAGACTACCGTCATGTTTAATCAAGGCATACTTATTATGAATATTTGTTGAAATATGCAAAATCATGTCTTGTATGCTCAGCAAGTTTAAGCTAGCACTACTTTTATCGACATATATCACTGGATATATGTGTGATTATAGCTGTATATTTTATTTTTCATTTATTATGTAGTTACTAGAGACATGTACGTTTATGTTTGAAAAAAAAAAATGAATGATACTTTTATTTGTGTTAAATTCTGAAGTTATTCTCTGTTTTAGAGTTCCAGCAAACTCCGAGATCAGCTCATAGTCGCAATGTGAATCCTAATATCAATCTTGGTATAGGACCAGGTCTGGTGGACCACGCCAACCGTTTAGGAATAAAATTGCGTTCTGCAGGGAAAATTCGACAAGCGCAAGACTCGGCAAAAGGCACACGGTCATCGCATTTAATGACGCCTGATGGCTATCCTGTTGCAAAAGAAAGAATACCATTGAGTGTATGGGAACGTCCCCATACAGCGCTCATTGCTGCACCACAGTATGTTCAAAACTTTGTTGTACCGGTAAGTGCCCTAATGATAACCTCATAAAGTGACCACCAAACTTGACGGTTTGCCTTTTAACATTGGGAATGAAGGGTAATTCGACGCTGTCCATAATTTCCCATAAATGTGATACTCGGCATTGAACACATTTACAACTGATTTTCTATTATTCAGTTTTGGGTGATTTTAGTTAGAACCCATTATTCAAACACTACTCTCTGTATATCTGTTGGTATTGCAACTCGAAATCGATACAAATTATTGCATTTTAAAGCTTACTTAAACTTATTGTTGTCAAGTCTCAAGCATAATTACAAAGATTGATGACTTCTGTTATTACATCGTGCACAAGTGTTGGTTTTATCGCAATAAATTTACTTGCAATTTTTTTATGAGTGTATGTTAGGGGCTCTCGACAAGTCAATCAGTATTTTAAGACCATATCTGCAACGTTAAATCAATCGGGTCTTCTAATATAGAACAATTTACACATTTTTCTTTTAGATATGTATAATTTTCAATAACTTTCAATATTTTCTTGTTTATCATTATCTTAGTTTTTTGAGATTTTAATGTAATTCGTTTAGATTCTGAAAACATTTTCTACTACATGTGGTTCGAATTCATTATAATTCCTGGACTAAGCAAATATTTAAAAAAAAAATGTTGAACCGCCTAAAGTATATAAGTATTTTATAATTCAAATTAAACATGTTAAATATATCATATATCAAATATTGTGCTATTTCAGTTGAGTGTTGGTGCTGACGATGACAATGCTCGCCAGGCAGTTGTGCAGCATTCTTTACGGTTAGATTTTTTTGCTAAAATTATCATATCACTTGACTGTGGTTTCTGAAACATAAGAAAAAAAAATTGTATAGGGATACTTAACATGGATGAAAGCAGCCATTTAACATTAGCCAAAACTGTGCTCGGCCAAAGTGGCCAGGCTGGTGAGGATCCTCTCAGCCTCAAGTTTAAAGGAACTTGAGGCTCGAATGAAGTTTTATATTTTGATTTTTCAGCTTCAAATAGAATGTATAGCGCAGTCTGAATATTTTTTACGAAGTAAAACTACGGAAAAAGTGGATTTTAAGACATGATTTAATAACAAAATCGTATCATTTTGCTGTTTTTTTGTAGGTTATATAATACATTGAAAATACGCCAACACGTTAATGAACTTTACTATAATACCATTAAAATAACTAAGTAGGATCACATGGCATTGTAAGGAACTATTGCAACAGTAGAATTATTATATTACTTGATATATAAACCTAATGAATGTCGCACTGTATTCCATTGATCTTAAAGTACATATGGGATTTTACTCGATATTGTCCAATGTTTGCCAAACGCTTCTAACAACTCTTGAAAGCGGTTACTGTGACCCGTAATAATCCACTAGGCAAATGTTTTATTTTTACCTTTCTCCTATCGTCGTCCCATTTAGTCCTCAAATAATATACCGTATGGATCACTGGATTGTTATAAACTGAGTGCGTGTGTTTGCCTCCAAAGAAAAGAGAATCGGTTATTTAAGAAAACAGCCCTTTTCTAGCCAATATAAACTTATCTAAGCTGGTAGATATTGAGGGAAAAAGAATAGAAAACACAAACAACTATTTTGACATAAATGAAGTTATTAGAATTGACATATTTCTATAATTTTATCATGTGTTGTGTTTTATTCGAAAGTAGATAATTGGTTGTCAATATCCCAGCCTCTTGGTTATTCGAATGTCAATGTTATTATCTTAATGTACTACAGTAGATTATCGGGGATAGGACTTTCAAATATGTTCGGTTAAAGAAATAATTCTGTTTAACCGTGTTGGGTGTAACTAGGACCCACTGTATATACATGTATTCTCTGTTACTGTGGAAAGTGATGTCATGTTTGAGAATATCAGAAAATATCATTTATGTTTCGCCACCTTTATGGCTAGGTTTAATTGTACTCGCTCGTGTAATGTTAAAATATGAATCGCTGCCCAAGAAATAAGATGTCAGCATAGGATTTTATTTATTTTGATTAATTAATACATGATTTATCTTATAAATGGCAGTAGTTCGTGAAATCACCGTAACCATATACTAAAAGCATTGTTTAAAAGGTTTTATTTTTAGGTTAGGGAATAGGCGCATAAGAACATAAGAAACATATTAAGAATTTGCAAACCGTTTCTTTAAAAATTGTCATTTTAGGAATATGCAAACAGATTCTTAAAAGAAACATTGATTACCATTTGTTTTTGTTGCTTTTTTCGTGGCCGCACTTTAATGCGGAACCTACCCAATGCTTAGCCATGTCCTTGTCTTTATCAATGTCTAGTTAAGAATAAAAGACTTTCTCCTAAGCCTTTTGTGAATACTCACAAGGATTTTGCGAAATCAAGTGCAATTTATTTGATCTCGTATTTCTAGGTTAGGATCCACCATTGGCTCAAATCGATTATCAAGGACACATTGCAGCGTGCAAACTAAGGACCGAAACAAAATTATTTGTTGAAGATCCCAATTGACATATTCTAAGAAATTATTAAACACAAAATTCTCTATTCAGCAGCACTAACGATATTCAGAATTCTTTCTAACTTCTTAAGCTGGCCCTTCAAATCTGAAAATTCTAAATGCCATTTATTTCCTCTTTAAGTAGTCTATGGCAGTTTTTATTACAAAGTTGTGGATAGTTTGTTTAATCGGTAATTATGACCCTGGATGATGTATTAGCAGGACACATGGTTCGTGAATTACTAATAATTTCCTCTCTTTGTTTCTAAATAAGTTTAAAAACGAAGATAGCACCATATGTCATATAATGAAAACCATTTCATCTACTCTGGATATACACTGTATACACTTTCTATCATAAAAATGAATTTTATAGATTTTAATGATACTTTAGAATTGGATTGTATTCAAACAGAAAGGATATCGCTAAGGTACATGTAGAATAGAGTTACAATTATCACATTATTTACTAAACAATATATTGACAGACGAGTGGAGAAATGCTAGTACGATGGGAGATTGAAATATTTGAAAACGGTTTTTTTTATGGCATAAGTTATCGTGTAATATTTATTATAAATTATAAAATTTGTGGTTATATTTTGACAAATGGCTTAAGTTGATCGTGTTGTATTCTCTTGTCATATCGCTAGAGTCTAGTTTAGTTGTCTGGTTTTTCACATGATGAACTAATAAATTTCTCGGTTTGTAAGACATTTTGATGAAAAAAAGTTGGTCTTTCGTTCTTGCCTTTGATTGGGTGAATAAAATAGTGATACCATCAATCAGAAAAACAATTTTCAAATAAGGTTCTCTATTTTCTCTTATTTCCCTATTTTTAAATCTTTTCGCAATCGAAAAAAAAACATACACATTGAGTGATATTTTCGCATGTTTAGCAAGTCCTCATGTATGCCAGGATACATCATTTTGCTAATACGGATATATACAAGTGCATATATACAATTAAATTGTGTGTGATACTCAATTTTCAATGCTATGCCTTATACAATTTGAAGTCCTTCAGAGAAATTAATGCAATTCAAGAAAATTAATGTTTGCTGATATTGGTAAAGTTCAAATTATTTAGTAATAAAACCAGGATTCAGAATCGAGTGGATTGTGTCAATGAATTTATGTAAATGATTTTGGTGTGTAACACTCACCATTGTATAACCCGCCTCATACACTACATCCGCGGGACAGGACATTTTCTGTAGCATCAAAAAGATAGGTCTAACGGTTAATGGACACTTCTTGACCTCAATTTCGTGCCTAGATAGATTCTACTTCGAGATGTTCACGAGCATCTAATTTTGCATATTCAATGCAAATAAATACTACGTTATTTTTGGATGATGCTTATACACAGGGAACCCAAATTTACACATTTTTCTAAAACTGATTCGCCTTAAATTGTGCTTTTGAAATCGAGTTATAACCATAATATGCTTTAATCATCATTAATACTTTGTGTTGCAGAGGGAACAAGAACATCCCTTACATGAACCGAGGGAATGGCAACCTCTCAGCTCGCAGCGCCAGATCCACTACATCCGCTTCCACCTACCTCAGCAGATATTTGGTAAGGCTTTCAATCGTATAAGATATAGAAGATTACCTTTATCTAATGCTCCATAAGTTTAAGTGTATTATGAATCAAAATATTTTTGACGTTTGGACTGCTTGTATTGAATTAAATTGTGATGGCATGCTAACAGTTGACCAAGACTTAGGAGAAAAACTCATAGTCTAAAAGCCTTTTAAGAATTTCGGGTCGGGTATCGGATCGGGTAGGGTTTCGCCTTCGGGTGTTCGGGTAGCAAATTACCCGATCCGACCCAGCCTTACTCATGATGATAGCGGATTCGTGCAATTCTATGAAGACAATGATGGCGCTATCGGGCTTTCTTTAAAACAAATTTTAAGTAAAAAAAAAAGATTTATTTTCGTTCCCTTATATATAAGTGATGTTGAAGATATTTCAAATTGATTTCCATATATTACGAACTTGTTGTTTCGTCGCCCTTACCTATATAGTCTCATTTTATTTTCACCACAATTTTTTATTTTTGTTTTACTTAAGTAAGATCAATGTCTCCTGACAACGTTTACTCATTAAATTTTTTGATTTGTGAACCAAACATTATGTCACCTACTTTGAGCTAGTTAGCGTGTCATTTGCTCTAGAGATAATGGAACTTTTTTCGTCATGTAAACGATATCGAAGTCATTTATAAAGTGATAAAACAAACACAATACAAATTATGTTTGAGAAAAAGCCATCGATACCACACCATTATTGACGTATCTGTCGAATTAAAGTTGTTCCTTGAGCACTTAACATAATTGGTCTAATGGATGTTTGCATATAAAACACTTACTTAAGAGTCGATCAGCTTACAAAAAGTCGAAAATCTTTGAAACAATACATTATATTATGTTGTCTTCTATATGTCATGGACATCTTTTTTGACATGATATTATATTCTGTCAATAAATATTGTTGGTATAAAACCTGAGTCAAAAAGTTTATTTTGGGCGTGCGAAAGTCGCAAAATCTTTATTATTTACCCAATGGATATAATTTATGAAAATACGTATTTATAACTTAAAATGTGCAGCCGAAGTACATACTTGTATATCTGTTATAAAAGGATTTACCTGTAATTTTATAGAATTAAAACTCGAATACGTTCTCAATAATAATAAGTTCTCAATACGTTCTTATAACCGGGCGAATTATTAAATACAATTAATTAGATTTTCCTCGTTAAGATGTTTTGCAGTTTAATACTTTCGCTTTTGTGTAGCCGCTAGCGCTTTATGCGTTGTCCAGAGCAAAGTTTCGAATTATCAAAAAAAAAGTCGTGAATTAACTGAAATGTCGCGAATTGTGAATTTTTTTGTGAAGTCGCGAATAGTCCAGACACCCTTTATGTTTGTTGAATTTCTTTTTTTTTTAAATTTAAATACAATATTACACATGTATTTAAACGTCAACATTTTCTTACTTCAACGATTTTCGAGTCAATTTCCACTTCTTCAAGAGTAGAATCCTATCAAATTTATAAAATAAAAACCCAAGATAAAATGGTGCTGTTTACGATAAAACATAAAGAAGCACTCGTAAATGGAGTGCCCACGTCTTGTTTACAATGCCGCTATGGTAAATAAATCATAAAGCTTATAAGAGCTTGTGAATAACCTTTTCTTAAGATGGATTTGCTTTTAATCTTTTCTTTCTCGCGAAGCATGACAGCTCATACATTATATGGATTTCAAAATGATACACTAGAAATACTACTATGATACATTAACAAATCTGGCTGGTAATTCTGGCAAACATTTCCGAAGTAATTTAGACAAGAAATTTTAATTTATTAATTATTCATAATAAACTGTTAATGGATCAGGATTTTAAGAACTCTGCTATATGTTGGTCGCCTGAAAAACGTGTGGTTTGCAATACTATCATTCATGACTGTGATTGCGTAAGAATTGGGGCAAGTAAAAAGTGAGCGTAAACGCCGTTTTTCCTAAATATGCCGAAAAAATATAGCAAAATATTATTAAACAGGCTATTAAATGTATATTTATACAAATGATTAAAAGTATAATAATATAAGGATTGGAGTTGTAAAAAAAGGTTGAAGTACCGCTGATTGTCCTCTCAGAGGATGACAATCACTCACTCCTCCAGTTTCTAGATAAGCAAACGGTTTAGTGCAGAGTTAACATTTCTTTCATACGGATCAGGGTTAAATGATAGTTCACAAGTGGACGCTTTAAAGATAAGTGATAACGACAGTTTTATTTGATAATTGTAGCGTTTTGTCATCGTTATTAGCTGTATTTTTTTAATTTCTGTTGATTTGAATAGCACGTATTTAGGTGTTACAAAAACAACATAAACTGTTATATGTAACACTGTGTTACACTCAAAAATATACATGGATGAAATTGTGTCTACTTTATAAACGCGACCACGCTGATTACGAATCTGAGCTTAAAAATGTTCTATCACGTCCCGTTTTTCTGTTAAATCGATTTTTCATTGTTGGCATTTTTGACGATTTTTTTAAGGTTTCGACTTTATAGTTTGAGATAATTTTTAAAATTACAAACTTAACCTACTCAAATTCTAGTTTTTCGGTTTTCATTTTTCATAATCTATCCAGCAAAGATGCTTTTAACATCCACTTTCATTATCAACTCAGAAAATATTAGTGATTCATATATACATCTCAAAGAAAATATTTCTTTTTCTAAAAAAATCATTTCTTGAGTTATTGAATGAGCTATTGTCTAAATATCCCGATTATAAAAATGTTCAGGAATAATGATTTTGGCTCATAATGTTACAATTTTCTTTTAAAAAATATATCGTACACACGAAAAGCAACCGGAAGTTCAAACTATCGCAATGCCAATGTTCGGGTTATCATATTTTCGTCAGAAACATAAAAAATATAGGAATTTATACTTTATTCTATTCATTATTAACTATTTATACAATATAAAATATAAAAATGCATTTGTAAAAATTGTTATCTTGAAACTGTACTTTAAGCGTAAAGGTATGTAGTTCTCATGGACTTAAATGGGCCGCGCATTCCTTAAGATTGTGAGCTTAAATTTAATTATTTACATGGTAATACCACAGGTTCTATGTATTTTCATTGAGAATATTAATCGGGCTATCGTTGTAAGACTTTATTTTGCCTGATGGCTCAAAGAAAATATTTTTTAAAAAATCCGATTTAATTTTGATGACTCTGCCTAGGGTACCCCTATGTTCGGGAAGTTATCAGAATATGTTAGTTTGTATTTTTTGATAAAATATATATTTCTAGTCAATTTAGTGGTCAAATATTTATATAGAGTTCATTTCAAATCTTTCCTAATCAATTCATTTAAAATATTTACCAAATTGGAGTTTATCTTGACAAAAATAGAGAAAAAAATGCAAATTTTAAAATGCAAATTACAGAAAATTGTGACGTGATGGAACAAAATAGACTTCGGATTCGGGTTCAGCAGGCCAAAATCATATAAAAACACACTTTGCCTTTCATGTATAATTTTTGAGGTGCCAATTTGTAACACAGTGTAATTGGTTCAGTAATTATGTTTAGTTTTTTTTTCCGGATTTTAAATTTGTTCGTTACAGTAATGAAAGACAGCATATTTTTAGATTAATTCTAATTATCATGATATTTGCTTTAGAGCAACTGAGTCAAAAGGAAAAAAAATAGTTTTGTGACACCAATATCACAGCGTTGTCAATTTAAAACAACGTTATTGTATTACAAGGGCTATTGACAAGAATAGGATATTGTTCGAATATACTGTAAATAAGACTCTATACAAATTTATGCCCATTACGAACGTTATGGAGACCAAAGAAACATCAAACTGATCAAGTAAACCGTAGATAGGATAAATGTAATTTCATCAATAACTGCATAAGATTTATTGGAGAAATGATTAACAAGCATTTATTCGATAAGAAATATGAAACTCGATTAGGATATAGAACCTGAGTGCTATTTACAGTGCTTAACTAGAATACAATTCATTTTAGTTGATTAATTGTCGCAATTAGAATATCGATAAGAAAGCAATGATAAACAAAATATCGGTCTTTAATGTGAAATATGCAGAACAAAATATTGTGATTTGTGATAAAACGATATTATGCTTGTGTGGATGCCGGTACCCACCGATATAGTTACTGAATCTATGAAATTTTAAAGCCTGACTTGGATAAGCAAACTTTATTCAAGTTCAACAGAATTTACAACCAATCTTTTACTATTTGATTTTTATGATTTGAGTAATCAAGGATACATCTACAGGATGCCTTGGAAATTGGTTCGTATGCAAAAGCTTAATAGGAACTTGCATCAGTTGCTATTCACCCAAATAGTGTCCTTTCAAGTATTTTTCCCGGCTAAAGGTTTCACAAAGTTACAATTTACGCTAGGTTTCCCGCCCGAGTTTTAAAATTAACAACAAACAGTCAACGACTTAAACTCATTATTTCTTCTGATATACCAGAAACATATCATTAAATACCAGAAACCTGATTGCGAGGTAGGGTCTAGTGATGACCATGGCCGATTGGTTTTAGGACCAAGAGGTGGCAGGGCTCGATTGTTTTTTGGTTTTATCATTTAATGGAAAAACATCCATTTGTAAACTTCGTATTTATAGATCTACATGGAAATAATATGAAAATGCAGAATAGTTAACAACATAATCTTAAAAGCATATTTTAAAGGGATTTCTTCGATATCTTAACCGGAGCCATCGGATCTCATTATCCCCCGTGAAAACGAGGGGATATAGGGTTGAGCTTGACCGTCCGTCTGTCCCGTTTAATATGGGGTACTTTGTGCACGCAAGTTTGGTATGAAGGAATTGAGCTAGAGCTTTTAAATTCTATACACGCATAAACCAAGGTCTAAAGTCGTGCATCGTCAAGGGTTCATCTTGAAAAAGGCTCATATAAGCATTATGGTATTGAAAAAATGTATCGAAAAGTGTTTACAACATCCTTGGGGACATAGTGCATAAGGATGTGCCCATATAAGCAATCATGCTTATATAAGCTTCTTTTTCTCATAAATTAAATCATGTTTTTGCTTAACTGGTCTCATCCGTTGCCCGCCAAAAGCATTTTGGGTGTGCTTTTATAAGCAATCCTGCTTATATAAGCATATTTCAAAATATCAAAATTAATCAAAATTTTGCTTACTGATCTTGTCTGTTGCTTTCAAAATGAAGTGAACGAAAATGCAAGATGATACACTCTCCTGAGAGGCCTGATGCATTTGTCATGTGCTTATACATGTATAAGCACTCGTGTTTTACTAAACATATTTGTTATGTAAGTAAGATGATGTTTTTGTTTCACTGGCCTTCTAAGCTGCGTCTCAAAAGCATTTGGGGTATGCTTATATAAGCAATTGTGCTTATTTAAGCTTTTTTTTTTTTTGAAAATCAAAATGAATCAAATTTTAGGTCACTGGATCTCGTCAGTTGCCAAAATGAATTGAGCTATAATGCGAATTGTTTCTCGGATATTTTTTTATTTTGCGTCACATGATCTTTCTGGTGTTATAACTTTATGCAGACATTGTGTCATTACGGCGTAACGTATTATGCAAACATTTTAGCCGGAGGCGGGTCTCAAACCTATAATGTTTGATTGCCCTGATAAAACAATGAATGAAAATCCATGCTGCATTGTAGCATTGTTGAAGTTCACGGGGGATCCAAGGTCACTGACCTTCTAGTAATATCAATTATCATTAGAAATGCAATCGTTGTTTTTAACCCAGCTTTTGTGAAACGAAAACTGGGTTTGTGAGATCGGTCGGCGTCGTCCGCCGTTAGTTAGTTAGTTAGTTAGTTAGTTATTCAGTAAACTTTTTTTTCAAAACCTC
>LQRL01170404.1:15193-27258 GCA_001703475.1 Hydroides elegans | reverse complement strand
ACCCGTCCATCATAACATACATTAACACACACTAACAAATCAGAAGCATCAAGGGTATATAGCATCTACATGTGTTCATCCGAGTACTATAACCTATATAGTATAGTCAATCAGTACATGTTATATGACAAAACTATCAGCATTGGCTTACTAACAATATACATGACCTACCGATGGCCCAGCAGTTGCGATCTATTTGGGACAAAAACCTTATACAAATGTCAATGAAAAATCGCAACACGCTACACGCCAAACGCTATTACGGATTGAGTGTTTTGGTTTTATATAAAATTTATTTTCCACTAAGATGGAAAAGATGCGAGATAGGGATCGACGTCATACGTTGCAGGGTTTCCGTTGCAGGGTTATGTTGTAGTTTAGCGCTTTTACAGCTGAGCTTTGTTCCGATAATTGTATGAACAAACGTGTTTCAAACAGCTTTCACATATATCAAATTAAAGTGCATTTGTAAGTGATACCGATATCGAATGATAGTGCATAAATATACTATTTGCCCTCAACAGCATCTAAAATTAGAATCAGATGATAACCATACGATACCGGTATTTGAAACCCTAGTACTACAGGCACGCACCCTAAAATGACAACCCTATGATTCATGAACCACAGCGGAAAAAAAAGAGACAAAAAGCAGAAGATTATGAAACAACAAGGTTTTCTATCTCGAGGTTATTTCTATTCGATATCTATAGCTACTATTCAATACACTATTCACCATCCCGTTATAAGCACCCCATTCTCTCTTATCTGTTCTTTGTTCACGAAGTTATGATTTCGTTTTTATATTCCTTTGACTCCTAAAACTGACACCTGAAATGTTTCAATTCAGCTTCATCTATTATACATGAGAACCATAGGCGACCTTTATCAGTGGGAAAGTCAAAGCATTCAGATGAATTCATCCTATTTTTGTGGCAACACTATTTCATCAATGGAAGTTGTCACTCTGGTAAATAGAGAAGTACCCGTCGGTGTAAATAAGCGTATTACATATGTCACGTCATTGTATAATTTCTATTATATGAACAAATAATCAGTTGCTATTTTTCTGCGAAATTGATATGTCGATTATGTAATTCATAGGCCTGCATATAATAGAATTGTTTAACCGTTATTTGTTTTTTTTTATGATAGTGTATTTAACTTTTTTTGGAAAATACTACAAATTGTTATGAGTCGTTTAATCAAATAACTATTCAAAGGTTTTTTTTTGAGAACTTAATTATTATGAAACCTCCCATCTCTTACGTATATAATATATCTGATACGTCAGCCAATATCTAGAAGTACTTATTAAGTGTTTAATTAACTTTAGTTGTTAATGTCTATGCATGAGTTAAGTAACTTGCTTGAATGTTTCTGCTATTCGGATCGCCTCTATTTTGACGACAAATTAACAGTTACACCCTTTTATCGATCAAAATAGATCAAGCTAATCGAGTGCATGCATTCTTGAAAACAGAAATTTCAGATATAAAGTGCCCAGTAATTGACTCATATAACAAATGCATTCTCGTCCCCGCATCCATGTTATACATAAACGATCAATTTGAACATATTTCCGACAAAATGTACATGGATGCGAAGAAGATAATTTCTGTATGTTGCCATTTGGGATACAATATTACCAGACACATCAAAGAACATAATAAAAGAAAACAAGCAAGTCCAAATGATTACTCGCGCCTCGAGACTCACATAATAAAACAATAAGAACAAAAATCGATGACTCAGCATAAACAAAAACGAAAACGAGGCTCGCCATGATGACCCAATCAAAACCACCATTTTGCATCTCATTTCGGTGTCCATCGCCATGGCAATTCCATTTAGTTGTCAATCACGTAAAAAAACTACACATAACGCCAAATTGTCAAAGAGAAGACGTATTGGCGCAAATTGACTGCTGGGATTACTCGGGAGACTAAGCACACTGTCTATAATCTGACTGCGCCGCTCGGGGACGACCCATCATTTTCTTTATGCCGTAGCTCGTTGGACAATGCGAGGATGACAATGGGAGACAAAGAGCTTTATATTTTGTTGGCAGATGATACCTTGAAGGTCGTTGACCTGTCATCGAATCGTCAACCAGTTTCGTGGTCATTATCAGAAGCGCATCTTGAAAGTGGAGAGGCTGGGTAGGTTGTTTACGATGTGGACAGGTAACGGTACACAGTTTGCGATCGGTAGCTTTAATTATCTGTACATACAATGTCCTTCACAAGCATGTATCAAAACAAACAGGATCACTGTAACTATTTTGATTCCATACAGATTTGGATATATGAGTATGGGTTTTTAATGTGATGCTGATGTTCAATTCAATGTGGTTGCCTATAGAAATAGCCGATTCGTTTCGGGATATCAAGATCCATGAAATGAACTTAGATGCATATGTATCATCATCAGATGAACTCGACCCATAAATCAGTATCGATTTATATGTTTTTAGATTACATATCACAACACATACAGCCATATATAGCCATATAGCATCCTCTTTCGTGACCAAAATACATACACCGTCCACCTTTTTTGCTGCACATTAAATCTAATCCGCGCAACTGCAGCCAAATGCATTGATTGCAATGATGGCCATGAATGCTTAATGAAGAAAGCTGTCAAGTGCATACGAAACACAAACACAGCCATTGCCATACAAAACGAGAAAATAACACTAACGATAACAAACAATCAAGAAGAGGGTTACGAGTAAAGTGGACTGTTCACTCGATAAGTGACGTTGGGGCAACGTCGTGATGAGACGTGACGTCGGAGTAACGTGAGCCTGATGTCAGGGACGCCTTATTTCATTTCGGATCGAGACGAAACATGCAACAACTAATAAGCCACCGGTGATACATTATCACCGCGCAAACGTAAAATAAATACAATTCAACGCATTTCGACGTCGAGCCGTCTTGCGACGCTTAAACAACGGCAGTGTTAAGGGTGTTTATCTCAAATAGGAGCCATGGGGCCTAGGTGTCTCTTTACCATGACACCTCATGGGCAATTCGGAGCCCCATGAATTTATGAGCAGGCTAAAAGGCCATCAGGGTGAAATGGTATATATTGCCCGAGATGCGTTTGCCCAATGGGCTATTGCGCAATTAGGGATCTCTTTGTTTTATTGCGATGGCGTCATGTGGCTCTAAGGAATGGAATCAGACGAACAGCCCGAGCTGTATTCCGTGATGCTTGATGCTTAATTGAAGAATTATTCCTAGAATTCTGTTAGATTATCGCGGATCATGCTTATTTATCTCCGTCAAATTGTATATTTGAAGCTGTATTAATACAAAAAAAAACATGAAATAGCATCCGATGAGGTTTTTCTGGACTCTCTGGTAGGTAAAACGCAAGGTCGTAAGATTTGTATGAAAACTTTGTGCTCATGCTTATTATACATATTTTGCTTAATGAGCTCACTTACGTTTATTTGCCTTAGTGATACAACCTTAGAGCAAGTGGAGTATCAAGACCATCTAAGGGACACCGAAGGATAGGAATATGCGTACCCATGGTCAATTTCATGGTTGCATTTGATGTAGCAAGACGTTCAAGCAGCTATTGCTATTCAAGAGCATGTCCTATCATTATTGTGTATCCTTAACAAGAATAAAACCACTGATAAATAAGTGCATAAATAAGGCAAATAGCTCGAGGGATAATAGCGATATTTAATGGATTTTAAAAATATTATCGTGCATTCTCTTTAGACAAATCAACCTTGAATTTAAGTGTTCATTTGAGTCCATTAAAAACCATTGATAAACGGCTTTGATATTTCAAATGCTGACCACGAGCATTGACATTTTAAATGGTTTATCGTATTTAATCCTGTCGTTTTTAATCAATAACAACACCTTCAATTAAATTGAATATTCAATAAACGTCAAAGGCGCTACTGTTAAAAATAATGCATATCTTGACAACAAATCCTATTTTTTTGGACAACGTGCACCATTGTGGGCGACAATCTACCACCAATGGCAGCTCAATCATTATTAACTTTACCGCTATGCTAAACTCGCACAAAAAGACAAACTTAATTTTGCGGATTTGCCCACTAATTAGACGCATTTTCAGCCGCTTACTCAGTCATTAAATCGAACCGTTGCTGGTGCGGCGCATACATGTATCTCTCATTGGCAAATTACGTCCCCTTGACGTATTACTCACGCTCGACGTCACACGTTAATCACTTGGGAGATGCTAATATCATTGAATCATTTTTTTGTGGAAACAAAGGCATCAATCGAAGACGATGTGACCGTTTTGGTTTTTGTGGGTACCGGGTAGGGGTCGTCCATATTAAGCCACTGCCGTTGAGGAAATTAAGGGAAGGAGTGGTTTGTAACCGCTTGTTAGGAGCTTGACAAAACTTGAATATGTACTGAAAAAAGTAAAGCTTCGCGATGAAACGCCAATATCCTAATGACCATAAACAAAAGTCTTCATCGTTAGTGCGTTCTTGGGTGTGACTGTGATATATATTTTACTAAAATGCCAAAAAATCGCACACCTTTACTCCGATCAGAAGCTTTTTATGTCCAGATCTTTACTAATTTAACACAAGATTGGAGGCTTGTCGTTTCGATTCGAAGTTTTGCCATGCCACTCTACCGGAAAAACCAAAGCATTGGCGAAGAAATCTCGTTATTCTGTTGTTTACTGAAGTTTCTTTGTTTTTCCTAGGTTGGGGATCATGTTAAGTCTGCGAGAGGTCTGCTGCCTCCGCTTGTTAATTTGGTAGAACTTGTTTGGATATACCCGGCGCGAATGTTTGTAATTTACAAGATTAGCAATGTCTTGTTTCAGTAAGGGATGCGTACAACTAGACCAGGATTGTTTATGTATATTAGCTTAAAATCGCAGTTAGGAAATATATATTCCGTATGGCTCATAAAATAACTGAGTTTAACCAATGGTAATTTATAAAGCTTTATGAAAGAGCTGTATATGATGGTTAAAGAAAAGTAAGCAGAGTGAAGAACAACTACACACATTGCGGTTAAAAGTAAGCACTATAGAATCAGATTGTATAGTATATGATATATGGAGGGAACCTAAGACAAATGATACGATGCTGCTACCTATTATTATATTTGATAAACGATACACCGCCCACACTACTTTTAGTGTCTTTTACGGTAGAATTTCATTCTAACTACCCTATATTGTTAAACGGAAGCACTTAATGCAAAAAGGTCATCGATACGTTTTACGATAAGATAATTCATGCCATGTTGAAAACGAAATGAGAACCCCGTCTGATCAGATCAAATTTGCATATCTGACCAGTTGAAGGCCATATGTTATGGATTTATAATGCTGAGAACCATGCTTCCGCTATTCATTTCCATTCATTTTAGATTTTCATTCATAGCATGAACAATTATAAAATATTGCATTACTTTATACAATATAAACTGTGATCTATTTTTAGCTTTTATTTCCTATTCATGCTGCATACAAAATTTAATATTCATTTATGCGCATGCTTATAATAGTGAAACACGAGTGTTTCGTTACATATGAATAAGCCATCCATCCTTCGTTATTTCTTAGATAGGATATAATTAAATAATGACTTGGAATCGGGAAAAAAACGCAATGCATGAAATATCGTGTGTGCGTTTTTCTATACGGATGCGGTCGGGCTTAAAAGGGCATAAGACAGTCATTGTAATGCGTAAGACACAGATGACTACTTTATAATACTTCTTAATACTACTTTATACTTTATATAAAGATTTATATGTTTTCCAAGTAAATATGAAATAATTGAATATGTTTTAAGCAAATGATTTACATTTTTTAAGAAAGCAAAATTTATATTTGTCATAGTTAATATTAAGTGATCGAATACATTATACGCAAACGTTCCTATATTTTCGAACGACAAACTATTCATATATGCAAGGACTAAGTGTAGAAGTCTATGATTACAAAACATCAAATTATATCCTTGTATGATAAAAACTGGAGCTGAAACTAAGCTGAACTTTGGTCCAAATTCAAAGTTATGTTTTTTTAATATTTTTCTGAAAACACTTATGCATTATGAAAAGGAAATATTGAGATAACCCATATTTACGGCCTTGAGATACTTTAAAACATAAAATCTGATTCATATGGTAATAAGACCAATATACATTCAGGTTAACCGAACATCCTGTTTAGTAGAAAATGAACATATCACTACTTTGGAAGACCATGCAGTGTTGAAATTATCATAATGCAAAAACCACCATTTGAATTATATTTTATAGCAGTCTAACAATTGCAGAAATTATAGAGCGACATAGAAAAGCAAACATATCTCCAGCGTTGCTAATATAGATGTCATTTTTGACAGATATTCCACAATTCGGACCAATTCAAACATCAGTGCTAACCGACACATTGACATTCGCCTTTTTCCTATAAAGTAGACTGCATTAATATACCACCGGAATTGTGATATTAAAATGAAAAATAGTTGAAATTTGGCAACCAACCTATTTAACCCCGCGAGGTCAATTTATATCAAGCATATCTAAGGTGATTAAACCGGTGACCTTCATTTACCACAAGTACTTGGCAAAAGGTCAAGACATGTGACCTTCGTTGCTAAAGCCAAACTGGACAGGTACTCCATTTGGAGGACTCGATGTGTTAATTTGCGGTTAGATGAAGTGTGTCAGACGAGACGGCAGAAAAAGGCTCGAAATCATTATTTATACCGAATGAGTGATAACTCAATAACCCATGTTTTGAAGGAATCTTATTGCATATGCACTTTATCCCTTAAGTCTAGATAAAGTATATAAAGAAACTAGAAAAAGAGAACAGTCAGTAAATCAGCTGAGTCTATAGGTCCTGGAGTGATGGCTCATTGTATTTCTACTGCATCGAGTCTATAGAGAAATACAAAGAATTCATCTCAGGTTTCAGGAAGCAGTTAAGTGATTAGCCTCTTTTTTGTCATAGAATTTTCTATCGATATAAGCCATTTGTTTCCTTTGGATAACCGACTCTATGGATGAGACACTTTATTACCAGAAACAGTCGCGGCGCTCAATGATTAACAAACAATGTTAGATAAAACAACAATGAAACTTAGGTGCTTCTTAGTCAGGGAACCGAAGAAGGTTCCGTATACAATATACCACGGTGAATATAAATGTAGACTCTACTTATTATATTTGCTAGACCTTCTATATAATGATATGTGAATGCTATGGAACCGTTTGACGCAGCTTCACACATGTTCTTGGAGATAGTGTTAAATCAAGCTGTAAAAACAACAACGATACTATCAGAAAACATACACAAGGATGTAAGACCAACGATTAACATACTTGTTTATATGTAAAAAAAAATCATTGCTTATACGAAGTTTCGCAAAGGTTTATAGCTAGTGCTCCATATGTCCGTCTGCGCCTGCGTTTGCGTCTGCGCTTGCGTCTGCGTCTGCGTCAATTTATTTTGCTGTGTAACATGGATCCGTCGTTCATGCGTTTTTTCATCCGTCAATTTTATTTCACCTCAAATTTAAACTACTTCCAGGCACAAAACTCAACATAAATGAGTATAATAATATGTTTTTTTTTCTAACTTAAGCAGTTCATGTCCATCAGTTATGATTAATAAGGTAAAATTGCCCATGAATCGAGCAAAAAAAAAATCTATAATATTTTTTTAGTCCCCGTTATTGAAACCTATTTTATCATCAAAATAAGCCTATTCATTATTGGCATAGTCAGATATATCCCATTATATTAATTGATTAAAAGACTCAAATGATACTTAAAAACCCGATTCTTTGTACCCGCGTGACCTTTCTCGTCCGTTTTTTCATCCGTCTACCGATTCGATCGCGACATGTTCCGATCGAATCAACGCAGACGCAGACGCAAGCGCAGACGCAGACGGACATATGGAGCATGTTAATCATATTATATAGTGTGCGATCCAAAATAAAAAACGCAGACGTCGACGCAGACGCAAGCGCAGACGCAGACGGACATATGGAGCGCTAGCTTATCCTGAATATTTTTCCGGTGTTTGCTTTCAGCTATATATCAGGATCATACCATATTTCAAGCGTGGAATTATGTTTATGTTGAATTCATATAATAACTATGAGTTTTTGTTTTAGTAAAAACATATTTTCATAATTTAGCTGAAAGGTTTATCGAGGTTCCGGAACCATCTCTATATGATCATATACCGTTAATCGACTATGAATACCGGTAATCATATGAAGAAACTGATAACATTTTTGGGGAATTTGAAAACTAATAAAAAAAACCTACTGCGGAAGTACATGTTCTTTGATAATGTCATAAAAACATGTAATAATTTTATATTTAGTAAATAAAACGGAAGTTTCCTAAACTAAATTTCACATGACATACATCTCCCATGTCCTATGTAAGTGTGATGATGCAACACAATATATGGCTTTCATTTTCAATTTTAGTATTTAAAAATATATATGATCAAAAACTCATAAGTTTCCGATATGATATTAAAAGTGAAATCATATCATATCATATTCCTTTGTGTTTTTATGGTAATTTAATGTCAAATTAAGAATATACACGGAGTAACTAATGCCACTGACCCAGCTTGCATATATATAAAGTGTAATTTTCAATAGCAAACTCGCTTCACTCTGATCTACAAATAAGTTGATTAGAAGTTGCAAATAAGCATGACTGACCAGCAGACAATATATACCATGGCTTTATTATTTTCTCATGGGTTTCTCGATATCCGAAGACTCAATATACCCTGCAACTATACACAAACCGTGCATCGATACACTGAGGCTATACATCAACAGTCGCCTCAGTGTATTTTGACAAGTGGTAACATACGTTTGTGTTGAAAGCCCATCCATCGTTTTATTTCTTTTCATTGCACTTATCTTCGGGACATTTATTTTTCAAAACACCTTCTCCTTGACCATGGGAAGGTTTTGTTGATTATAGCATGTGGTGTCCATAACAATATCTAGGGGTCTAAGTCAATATACTCCCTATAGTCTCTCTTATTTAATTTCTATATACAGTATCTCCATTGCAAAAGGCCAAAGTCAATATCTTTGAGCTGGATAGGTAAAAGGTTTTATAATAATCTCATCAAACTCGATTGTTGAAAGGATGGTCAAGTGCGAACCGCAAAGGAAGTTCATCTGCATCTAAATATAGCTTTATATGAATTTATCAATGATTTTACATTGATCCGTTCTTTAGAAAATATATAATCGATCTCGATAAAGTAAGCTTTAAAATTGCATTTATAGAATTGCTTGGGACGATTGCCCTATTGTAGCCTACAGTAACTTTGAGTTGTTAGATTTCTCAAGAAATGTTAAGAATTTCTCATAAATTTTGATTTCGAAATCTAATGACCCGGTCACACCCTTGTCACAGACAATTTGCGTTGCAATCACTGTCAAGTTTATCGCCTGGAAATGCGCTTATTTTCACCTGTCTTCTATATATCTAAGCAACAAAACCATCCTTTATTATCATGGGATAATGCTTCTAGGGTTTGTAATTATCGCATTTGGAAACACAACTAATGACAAGCGGACAGCGCGTTACGTCACGTAATTATCTAGTTGTAACTCAAGCCGAAGCCCTGTGGACAGAACATGCAGTAAACTAGAAAATGGGCACGTTTACATGCTCATGGTGTAAATTAACTTTATTTTCGCCGGAATTATAGGGACGGCGACTGGACAATAATGTTGAATGCTTGGGTCGCAATGACCCCGGGGTGAGCTGTAAAATGAATTCTAAAATGAAGTCCTGTAATCCCACTGAGACTCCTTTATAGCATTTTTGTGCATGGAAAATGGGGCATCAGCGGAATGGACTGAATGCGTTACGTTAGCACATGACCTAGTTTGGTTAAATTGCAGGCAATTTTATGCAAATATGTATAATTAGGACATAAGTTAAATATAGGGTTTAACGCATTAATAACTAGTTTGTCTGGCCTTTAATTTCAGTCAAGGTTAATCAACACTTTTTTTTTACAGAAATCAGCTCAATCGAGTCCAATGAAAACTCCGTTTTACGAACCAATGCTCGCGTGAAGAGAAGCAATTACTCAAAACTCCTTACAACTGACAGTCAAAACTGTTCTTTTACAAATGACACAGAGGGTAGGGGGACTCGACAAGTTGCAATTAAGGAAAACGACACGCTCGGCGTCGAGATTTGAGCTGCTGTTGAGTTGGTTTTATTCGTTGAGTGTCTCAATAAACTCTTGACCTACATGCGTGTTAACAGGACAACTGCTTTTTTGATATTTCATTATTAATAACGTTTTGTTGAAATTGTTAAAATTAAACAGATGTGCGATTGACTTGTTAATTGTGGTGTTTAGGTCGCGTTCATGTTCATTATAAATTTTGATATTGTCAGTGTGCTATTAATAAATTGGGCCACACAATTGTTTCGAAGGACTTTATCCCAGTTGGCACATACTAGTTTGGGAAGCAGATGATTTGCTTTGTTAGGAACATACTCATGTATGACAGCATACGTTTGAAAATTAATATTCGATATGGTAAAAAACATCACACCTACGTGACGGTTCAAACGAACAATCACTACAAGTGCATGATTTGTGACGGGCAATCTTTAAGTAATTCTTTAACTTTAAATGGACAGTCCGACGTTGTCAAGCAAACTAAAGGAGATCACTCTATTTTGAGTAAAAGTAGGACGTCGGTACTTGAGGTTTTGATCTAAAATTGGCATTATCGATCTCAATCACTCTCAATCATTCACATGCGCCATTGTGACATCCAAACTGGTCGGGTTCGTTGCTGTGACCATTCGAAACATTCAGAGTAAGATTGTTCATTGCAGACTATTTCAATTCCTTTCCACGCGTGAAATGCGTTAGAATCTACTATTTGATTGCAAAAGTCTATTATCGTGAACTTGGACATCTTTGCTATTTCGTTGATAAATAATATTGCGACATAATTCTTAGAGCAACTACAAAAAAAATATTTCTAATAAGTTTTATTTGATTAATTACTGAGTAGGTCTTGTTACACTATCTTTCTATATGGCTACTACCCATACAAATACATAGTCAAGGCCTACTGCAGTAGTTTCAACCTTTGGATAAATTAAACATGCTTTATATACTTCTGCGCCAACAAGTGTTACAAGATAAAAAACATTTTATATAAACACCATTTATCATTTCATTCTGAATCTGCCATTGCGTTAATGAAATGCTTTATTTCTGCCATTTACTAGATGAGTTAATGTGTTTGTAACGCCGTAAAGATGTCACTTTGACCAAAGATTGTTTAAAAAATAATTCGAATAAAACTGAAATTAATGATATGCGATTAAAGAGTCATTTTTCTTGTTTTGTCTTCGAGAGACATTGAGTCCCGATAACCTTGCTCGATTGTTCGACGCAGCTTGACATTACATGCAGAAATGTATACTCAACCTTCGCCATGTTGAATAAGCAAACTGGTTTTATTATTCAAACCGAATTTAAAATATATGTGCCACCTTATACTGAATACATAACGTCATGTTCATTTTAACATTAGGAAGATAAATCAGACGCACGAGGAAATATACAAGTAGTTTAAAAGGTTGCACAACATTTGTCCGTTTATTCACCTAATTGGTCTGAGGTTTTCTAAGGGCCTGTTCACACGGGACGCGGCAGGCGGCAATATACTTATATGTTCTTTATAGACTCTGCCGCAAGTTCTATAAAGAACAAATAAGTATATTGCCGCCTGCCGCGTCCCGTGTGAACAGGCCCTTATAACCCGAACTTTGTAGATGTGGGCATGCACACAATTATAAAGATAATAATATCATTTAGTTATTAGATCTGGAGAATGCAATATCTGTTTTGAGTTGCATCTAATATCATCCGCGGGCTCGTGACAAAACTGTGATTTCTGGCAGTTGAATCCAGTGCAATTTTGAAAATAGTCAAACGTCTCAAAATAAGAGGTTCACCAAGTGAATGAAATCAATTACTAC
>LQRL01170403.1:60426-72949 GCA_001703475.1 Hydroides elegans | reverse complement strand
CAATATACTTATATGTTCTTTATAGAACTTGCGGCAGAGTCTATAAAGAACATATAAGTATATTGCCGCCTGCCGCGTCCCGTGTGAACAGGCCCTAATATATTTTAAAATGAATTTCTATAAATCTTAATACTTCTCATTTAATTTTAGACTGAGATGAGAGACTAGCCATGGAACGATTTCAATCATTGGTTGCTATTGGTTGCCTGACGGTTATTGGTAAGTAATTGCAATTTGATTTCAAAAACGATCGATTTTGCTATTTATTTTGAGCATATATTTATTGTGAATTAAAATGCTGAAAATACAGCACAAGTGTATAAATA
Source organism: Hydroides elegans (assembly GCA_001703475.1). Classification (NCBI taxonomy): domain Eukaryota; kingdom Metazoa; phylum Annelida; class Polychaeta; order Sabellida; family Serpulidae; genus Hydroides; species Hydroides elegans. The sequence continues at coordinate 72,623 of LQRL01170403.1, read as the reverse complement.
GCAGTGGTTTATAGTACTGTACTGATTATACTGCATTAAATCTCTATAAATCATTGCAACATTTCATAATTCGTTCCTGGGTTTTAAATATAGAATGCCAGGTACATTTTTTCTAAAGAGTAACATGTGTTTTCATTTGAAATAGAATTGATGTGTTTGAATGATGAAATGGTTACAAGTCCTTATATCATGAGATTTATCAAGACCATATTGCTCACCGCAAAGATTCTATTTAAGCTAAAAATAACAGACTGCATTTAACCATATATATTGTTTGTCTTGATCGTCTTCAAGTTATATTGAATGTGGATTTAGTTTGAATTAGTTAAGAAGTTTTAATGATCGAGGAGTAAGTATAGAATCGTCCCTGAATTAGATAACACTCCCTTTGTATTCATAATCTATCATTATTCAAAATGCACTGTAAACTACGTCCGCTGTTGAAATTGGTCAACTCCCTTTATTAAAACACTGGAAAGGTGCCTCGGCTGCGTCTTGGAACTGCACAATATTTTAGGTAATGGACTTACCTCGTACATTATCCTATACTTATATATGCTCACCCAACTATACCCATCGGTCTATAAATGGTGGGCTCTAGATTCTATGCCGCATTGGATTCGCAACCATAATAGATAAGTAGGTGTAGAAAACAAGGTGAAACAGCCAGACCCCTTATTCCATGCATTCCTGTCCGCACAATTAATGTTACAAAATTCTTGCTCTAGCTTAAGATGATTAGACCAATTTGGTATGTTATTGTTAACACGTTCTCGCTGCAGCAGTCATAACAGATAGTCTAAGCAATGGATTATCACAAAGTGAAACATGGATGATGATAGTTAGCAATAATAGTTAGAATTAATTTAAAGCAGTAGGATTAACATTAGACCAATTAGAATCACTGGAATGCAATTATTGCATACTCAAATACTCAAAGTAGTTGCCGGTGATTGAATGACAATTGATCAGATTTTTATTTCTTTTTTTAGGTCAGAGACTGTTTAGGTTGTTTTGTTAAAATGCATGATTTAGCGTGTATCGTGTAAAACCAGAAAAAAAAAACATTGAACATATTTTAAACATGTGATAAATATTCCATTATGAGATCCAGGTCACTTTAACTGTACTTTAGTCTACATGTTTCCCTCTTATCCATTTAGAGAAAATAGTATAGTGCCAACTTGTTCAAAAGGAAAAAAAAACTTTTTGTTAAAAAATCGACAAAAAAAGTCAGGAAGTGATTAAGACTATAAATGATACGGGGCTATCAAGGGACAATGGCGCGGGTGACAATGACAGAAAGGTCCCTGTTGGTACGAGAAGAGGGAAAAAGTGTGAATTGAAGGGCAGGTTGAAAAATCGGTTGAGTTTGGAACTGGCATACATTTGCACAGAGAATAGTTTATTCAGATGCATTAATTATAAATAGTGCAGATTAGCAAATTTGCCGAAACCGATATTTTGAGGCTCAATTCCATTATAATTCTATAATTGATTAAACCATATAAATATATTGACATCACAAATGCCATATCAATCAATTTGATCCTTTCAGTTCGATCTATGATATATATTTAGATAAATATAATAATCTAAATACGGTTTTTTTTTAAATTTATATCGAGTTAGAAAGGTGCTAAAATGGGGAATGCTTTCAGTATGCTTGGGTTTGTAAACGGGCAGCAACTTTCTGTATACTTATATTGATCACTTTGGTAGCTTTCAAGCATTTGACATGTTAATATGAATAACAGTTTTTCTAAGTTTAGGAGAGATGCATTCTTTTTTCACCTTAATGTTAACCTATTATTATGACCCGGACACAGCTAATATCAGAAGATTCTTTAAGTGACTACGTACAAGTATATACATTTTGTATAAGAATGGCTTAACCAAACAAAAGAGATACACATAAGATAACCAAACTGTTATTAATTGTTCATCCAGAAAATCCGAGTATTAGTCTTAGAGATGCTCTCAGTTTGTGATTGTATTATTCTAGCACCACCAGGTAAACAATTATTGTTGCTAAGTGGTTGCACCCAGTGGTTTACAGAAAGAAAGTGTTTTAATTTTGCTTTTGGGTGGTTTTGTTGATATTTTATATAGACAACAAAACAAAAGTATTTGTAGACTGGCATCCTGTTGTTTATGTTCAGTGTGAGTGTGAAAATAATTGCTTAATCGACTAATATATGAAATATGATTCCGATCGAAAATATTTTAAAAACCAGCAGATCTAGATTAAGATTTTTACTGGTCAAAGAACAAATTTAATCTTCATGTCATTCCATTGTACGATCATAAACTGTTGATAAATATAAAGATTGCATGCAATTTTCATGTATTTAAAAGTTCGTGCACAGTTTCTGATACATCCATACTGTTAACTATGATACCAGGAGGGACAATAAATAGACCAGTGTCAAATAGGCTTATTGGATTCTCCTGTAGTGAAGTATGGCATCCCAATCACTTGGAATAACTCAGCATCCTTGTAGTAATTAGTGATAAATAATCTAGTTGTCTGGCACGTCGGGATTTAGTTTTTAATTTCTTTGTATGTTTTCTCTGGAAAAGAAACTGTACTAAAGTGCTGTTGATTTTGTCACTAAATTGGTCGGGCTGACATAATTGTTTGTGCGTATTCAAAGCTCCTCTATCACAAAGTTAATGCGAATTATGCGATCCTTAGTAAACAGGAAACTCATTTATCAAACGTGTAAACGTGTAAAACAATATACAACAGTTGCAATATAAATGTTTTAAATTAAGAGAACATTTGTTTTATTTCAAGCCACAAATATAGCTCCCCTTAAATCTCCAGCACCATTCGCCACCACCCCCACCATGTACACGCCCCCACCCCAAATAAAAAACACAACTCTCAAAAAAAAAAATCCGTTAATCACAAAATGTCGGCAATTGCAGTATTTAATCTCAGACTAGTGTCTGCTTTGGAATCCCATCGTTGACAAGTGACATTTGTTCGTATTACATTAGAGAGCGATTAAGTGGAATCCAAGTGTGATCGAATTACAGTTGAACGGGTTCTAAGGAAAAAATAAAGAAAGTGTTAAAGCAACCTAATCATTACATGTTAAAAATGGCAGGAAGCTACAATAAATTGCAGACGAGACAAAAAAACTATGATGCTCCTGTCCAATGTTCATAATTGAATATATTAGAAGAGCAACTCTTTATTACTGCTATACTATACTATGATTATGTTTATATTGTAATGAAAATCATTATTTAAGTTTGGGTTTATTAAAATTATGTTTAGGCTATATATATACATATAAATATACCATTTTGTAACCAATGGAAATAGTTATAATAAAATATAACGGCTGTTTGAAATCAAAACTACAAACACACAAAAAAAAAATTTTCTCAAACACATGCAGAGTAGGTTATCGGCATTTTAAAGCCATCAAGTTGATCAATTTGTCTCCAAGACTTCAAATATTCCCTGAGTAAGAACGCGAGTTTTACTGGGTTTTATTCTAAAGCGAACCCTGTTAGCTCTTACTTTTGTTATACATGCCTGACTTAATCTTGACAATCACATACAGCTGAACAACTTTAAAATTACAACTCTAATCATTATAACAAGATTTAAACAAATGTACAAAATATCCAAAATATGCGATGATAAAATTTAGATTAAATTTGGTAAAGTTAGTATCTTATCGTTTATATTCTTATTCGTATTCATTATAGTTTAATCAAAACAAGCTACATATGATTTTTTTAATCATTACATAGTGTTAAATCTAGAAATATAATTGTTTACATTAATACGTTGGGTGTCTATCTTTATGGAATACATTTGTCTTCTTTAGGTTTATAGAGTCTCCCTAGCTTCCGATTTCAGACTTAAGCCCCTTGGAGGGGAAGCTTCCAATAGATCAAATTTCTCTTTATTCCTGCTTTTTCAATATATCCTATAAGAAATCGATCCAGGTTTTGTTATTGCATGCTATGGGCATCTTGTAAACAAATGTGACTTGGTGAATAATATTTTGTCTAGTCTTGATATTTATAGAACTTAATAATGCCATTACGTTTATGGGCATGTTCACACGGGAAGCTAGGAAACGCGTCAGGCGGCAATTTACTTATTTGTTCTTTATATGAATTCGTCATTTTTTAGAATCGCCCAAGAAAAGGTGTTCACACGGGAAGCGACAGGCTCAGGACGATAAATGTCTGACATTTTAACAAACAATTTTCTTAGACAAGTTGAGTTGTTATATGTTGCCGCAACTGGCGGTGCAAAAACGCAAGGGGCGATTCTGCACCGCCTCTCGCGTTTGTGGAGTTCATTTAATGAAAATTAACAGTTAAAAGTCTAAGAATCGTCAGCTGTCGCGTCCCATGTGAACACCTTGTCGCTCCATTTCCGTGCCTAAAACGCGTGCCGCTTCCCGTGTGAAAAAGCCCTAACTAAAAACGGAAACTATTATGTATAGGCCAACTGTTTAAGTATAGAATTATATACGATATATCGTGCATTTTATATGATTCAATAAAAATACGATCATCCTCAATTTATGTATACAAAACATGTCATTTACTACCATTTGAATACCAATACATCAGAACACAATAGTCAAATTCAAAATAAGTCAACGATGTTTTTCTAAAGAGTAATAACCTTTAAAATGTCAAATAGTTTACTCTTTGAAAAAAAAACCGTATTTTGAAATGTAGCCATTTTTTCAAGCTGTTTAAACGCCCTTTACCCAACATTTATGGATGTGACAAGAATTGACTGGCATTCTGTTTGTCAAGGGTATCGGGATATAAAACTGTTTCGCTTAGTGAGCATTTTCCGCCCACAAAATGTGAACCCTGGAAACTTATGGAAATGATAGCCCTATTTTGGTACTAATACTGGACACTCTATGCCCAGCAAAACATGTAATGGAAACGTTGAATAAAGGATCACCACGCCAAATTTACCTATAAATGCCATTTTCGATAGTAAACAATACACTACTTTTAGTAGTCAAATTTAGCCAGAAAAAGCGGAAGATTTCATATTTCTATGTAAAACCATTGCACAACTAGTTTATCAACCCTTTGAGGAGGAGTGCACAATTCAGACCTTAAAAATGACTATAACATATCTCCAAAATGCAATAGCTCACATTTTTTTCTGGATCCGCACCTTCCGTATTACACGGTCCCCTCTAATTGTGACATGGATAGAATCTTTTAAACGCATCTTGACAACGAGCTTTCATTTGGCATTGCAGCATCAGCGATTAATTGCGATCAGTGACTGATCAATTACGTTTTAATGTATCTTTAGGACAAAGGCAAACCCGATTGTTAGTTGAACATTGGTGCTTTGTAAAGCTAGATAAACAGTATATTTTTAACGTTGCGAGCCGAACTACAGAATATAAATGGCTGACTGTAAGATTTTAGAAAAAAAATATAATGTTAAGAACAAGGGTTTTTTTCCAAAACGAAAACAAAAAAAATAAATTCCTTTCATCCACAATTTAAAATAACAACACGGTTACTCTATTGTATGGGCGAGATATCATCCAGCCAGTTGGTGCATAATGTAAACGAAGGATGGTTATTGTGCTGCTAAAATTGATAATGGTAAATTATGTATAAGGTACATGTATAAATAGTCCTGGAAATAGTTTGTATTTTTTTAAATAGAAACTGCAAATTATATCGTTAAACATAAATATTTTTTTGAAATTTAGCTGCCTGAGCTCTATTGAAGTTAAACATTGGTTTATTGATGATTCTACCAATATCATCCTACTTTGGTTATTTTCATTTGTTTAACCCATATGTTGAAGGCGTGTCGAATCTTAAAGCTAATGCCCCATTATGAAAGCAATGGATGCGATAAAATCATTACTCAATGACCAATGCTGTTTACTTGTTAACGGGACCCAAGCAGGAATGTACTAACTCAATAAAGCGCGTTTTCGCACTGAGATTCGAAAAACGCCGGCTGACATATTATACACGTGATACATTGAACGTCTGATTCAACTGAAAGTCCATAAACCTGTTTAGTGCAAAACCCTATCTTAGGAAAATAGCTATGAAATTCCTATTTTTTGTTTCAAATATTACACATATTAATTGCAAAAGACATTTTGCAGTTTATAAATGGCTTTGATATTGATAAACGTGATAGTTCTTTTATCAATTTTGATAGCCATCTTGTGCACTCAAAACATGTTTTCTGCACTATACTCTTTAACGATAAGAAAGGTACGTTACTTTGAGAAACCTCGATGATAAATCGCCATAGTATATCTTATTCATCATATTGTTTACTCGTTTTTATTCAAAACCGAACAAAAATCCACTTGGCACCTCTATCCACGGAACCCTTGCAATTTATGTCCTAAATAAAAGACATATTGCCTTTACATTTCAATAGTCATAAAGTTAAATGCTGCCTTAAGCATTTTCACATATACTCTATTTAATACTATACAAGGAGCAATAACGCAATATGTAAGATTAATTATGCAAATAAATAAGTAAACAAATAGCAAGGATCATGACCCTGTGCTTGTCAGGTCCATTAATTGATATACAATGGTATATTTTCATTAAGTTTCAGACAAGGAAAGGAATTTATTTTAAAAATGAAATTCGATTATTTTTCATGATACGACGATACATCTTATAGCAAGCGTATACAAGTATAAGATCTATGTTTTTTAATTCATTAAATCTAATTGTATCTTCCAACTTAATGTAAGCTTACGTTGTTAAATAGTAGATACTTCTGTATAAAAATATACAAGATCTACACAAAATTGTATATTTTCTCATTTGCCCACACGGTTCCCTTCTAAATATTTTGACTCAAAAGTATAATTTCAGAACAATGACCCTTGATTTTCTTCCGGGCTAAATGATAAGGTATATTTACAAAAGGAGTAAATGCAAAATGACTGTAAATTGATCAAGCCTTGGGGTTAAACACCCCTCTTTCAATGTAACCGCTCCCTAAGTTGTGACGATCTGGACCGATATCCTACGCCTTAAATTCAAGGTTCTATACTTTTTTATTTCAAATGCTTACACCAAGCTATCAAATATATATGAACGTTTCGAGAAGCGCCACATTGATCCGCACCGATTTTTCAGAAATGTACTATATTGACTGGTCATTTTATTTTCATGGGTCCCAGGTCGATCTGACCTGTAGGGTTGCAGAACAGATTCGGACCCTTCTGGGTATTATCCTATTAACTGAAGTTGAGTGAAGGGCAGGATTTGTGGAAGCTAGACAAAGCAATGGCTAGTTTTAGGAAACATTTTGGTCCGATCAGTTCCTTCGTCCTGAAATAGAATCAAAATGAAAATGATTAGAAATACTTATACAGTTCTATTGTACATTCCTTAGATGAGTTTATGTAGTCTGGTTTTATATAAAATATAAATAAACATGTCTTTATCAGTAGATGTTGCGAGTAGTAATACGTTAGACATCATCATTTAATTATGTTACTATTAAAGATTTAAGGCTTACAATTTCAAACCACAATACTGACCATAAAACTTTTCTAACACGGATGCTTAGTCTTATGTCATTTTAGGAAACTCTATATGCCTTAAACAATTCAAAGTAACATCATATATTCTAATGAGTTTTTTTTTCAAACAATATATTATATAATTTATCTTACGAATCCTTGAACTAAGATAATATTACCAACACTAAATTGCATAAATCAACAAATCACGAGGAGTCTTTCTTAAATTAATCGAATTAGATTTCAAGCAAACAAAAAGTAATTATTTTAAACCTTGATCTTCACATAAGTTTAGAATTGACAGAACAAAAAATGGTTATGTAACATTGTACTAAGATCATATTTGATGTATGTGGGTCCCATTTTGAGAAGCATCATCTAAGGGATATAAATTGAAGGGCTCTGTGCATAAAGTGCTAAGTGAATATGAAGCGTTATTGAATGACGATTCCATACGAATAACATGGTCAATGATACATGATATATGACGAATTGAATGTTTATAAAGATCATAAAACACTATTTTAGCGAGAATATCCAATCGCGAATAAAGTAAATGATAAATTATTTATGCTATAGAATTAATCTCTCAAAACACAAAAATCTATTTTTTCAACACCTTAATTTTTAAACAAAAAAATCTATGACTTTGTATCTTCTTGGGCTGTCATTTCTTATTGCCTGTGTGTCGCATTTGGGCTCGTCATCTCTCCACTTGCATCTTTTACAAACATCATAAATTTTCGCTGGGACATGGCATCAACGATGTTGCAACTAACTGCGTGGAAAGGGCCTGTCGCTCTCATTTGCCGTTTGTCGCCCATCAAATTGCTCCAAAAGCGTATGCTAAAGACGGGAGCGAGTCTGGGCTTTCAATTTTGCCTCTATTGGACAAGATATGAAACGTCACCAACCCTTTCATTTAAATTGTTTATATTCAAATCAAATATCATTTTAAATTGCTCCAAATGGGCTGCGAAATATATTGAACAGAACTTTGAAGAATATTGATTATTGCCATGAAGCATTTTGTGAAAGTGTTTTGGTTTTATATAAAGTTATAGACCAATGTATCTTTCCGTTGTGGACATTTTTTTTTGCTTATGTCTGGTACATATGATGTGATTGTTGGATTCCTTTTATCTTTAAAACTGTTGTATGTAGGCTAATGATTATTCATTTAAACAGAACTTTGAAGTATATTATCATTGGTTATTGCCATAAAGCATTTTATGGAAATGTTATGGTTTTATATAAAGTTATAGATTCTATGTGTAGATAAAATGATGTAACGATATAATGTTGTAAGAATGACGTTTGATTTTCTTAATGCGGTAGAGTCAACTTTTTAGATATGAGCAATGTTACAATATCGTGTGTTGTCTACGATTAAATTATTCTTCCGTATAATATCAACGGACGTTTTAAAACATCTTGTTATACCCGCAAGCTTAGTCAGCAATGATGTCCGATTAGGTGGGTCCCACAATGTCACAATCTGTAGGAAAGGATCTGAAAAGTAGGATTGTAGAGTATTAGGTTGACTGATGCTCTATTTGATTTTTGGAGTTCGACTGTTTATTTCATGGATGTGTTTAGAAACGTCTGTGTGAAAATAGAAATTATATCATGATGTCTGGGTCACATAGCATAACATTTACTGTTCATAGAGCCATTATTTTAGCCCTTTGACACAAAATGATCTAATAATGCTAAAAATGATCTAATAATGCTAAAAGATGGATTACTCGTTATTTTGTCCTTTGCCAGGACAAGACAGTGGATGATTGTTGCAAAATACATGAATCACTTAAAACAAAAGTTTTGATATATAAACCTCTGATTATCATATTTTTAAATATTTTCACAACAAACAATTCATGCAGCAATCCACTAATTTATATAATACAATTGATACTTTGAAACAATAAAGAATACGTAGAACATTATAAGTAACATATATGCTGAAACTCGTTTTGCAAAAACGAATTTTGTCTTTGCAGTTTTTTTTTACATTTAGTCAGTTTAATAGTATTATCAAAACAAAATTTGATCTTATTTATTTCTAGGTTAACCGGAAATTCGTTTGAAACTAGAACAACAAGTGATTACTCAAGAGTACAGTTATCTTGAAATTGTTCATATATTGCGGGGGTGAGATTGAGGTTGAATTTGACAGTAGCTACCATATCTATAGATATGTCAATGATATAAACGGTCATTTCTAGAGGAATTTCATGCAAATGCCCTATTCAAACCTTCAGGATCAAATTAAAGATAGACAGTCCTAAGGCCAGGCTTTATGCCAAGAAATGTCAGTTCAGCTGTGTGGGCACCAATTCGTGTATAATGCAGTAATAAAGATATTTTTTCACAATAGAAATTCCCATAAATGGAATTTTTTAATGTAATTAGCATATTTTGAATAAGCAGATATTGACATAGAAGAATATAAGGTGACATGTACATGTAAGTGTAAGCACTTGATACAATTATTTCAATGTGGGTTTATATGATTTCTAAATAGACATGGGATTATATCTTTATCGACCATGGCTTGCCGGATGTGCTGTATACAAAACTAAAATGAGCATTCGTATACAAACCAAAACGAAGCCATATAAAAAACAAGACACACCATGCTTATTCTTTTGCGATAAGACCAATTTCGTTCCCCAAACCCAACAATGCCACCATCTTTCACAAAGCCGATAAGTGAAATGCGTTATTGGTCACCCTAGTGGGCTTAAGTCCCTATAATAACTATAATGATACAGAGGCAGACTCACCACATCTTTTCAACAAGATGCGTCCACGAAACTATGTTTCTTTCAAGACATTCATGCAATAATGTGTTAAGTAAATATACATTGTTCTGCTTTTCCTATTTTCACAGCGAGTCCCTAAGAATGTTTGGCTTAATCATATATCAAATGGAATCATTGATTCGCTGTTGTTAGACTCGAAATGGCTTGGCAATGCTGCTAAAAGTAATTTGCACAGTTTGGTATTCAAACTTTGAATTAAATGGATGAACTTAACTTGCAGGAAATCCCCTTCCTCCTCTGTAATTTCGAAACAGCCCGAGTAATTTCCTATGCAAACCAAGTTCTTAAAGTGTCCCATTGAGACAAAATATGAAAGAAAATCTGGCCTAGAAAGGCCTATGTCGCTAATTTGAGCAGATTGTGATAAAAATAACAACTATTTTAAAGCTCACATAATGTGTCTGTCATATTATCTAGAGATCGTTTAATGTTCAAGAAATGCAGCAGTGGCAAGGCGTCATTTTAAAAGCTTTAGCTCCCCTTACCTGTCGTCTCTCTTAATAAGATATCAAAACTACAAATGTCATGAAATATAAACTAATATCAACAACAACTAAATAACAAGATTAACGTTTTGTGATATCTGACTACTTCCCGGATATGTTTAGGCCGTTTATTAAGACGTCTATCAAATTACATCAAATATCAAATATTTCTAGAATAAGTCATACTTTTACTTTAGTTCATATAAATTTGTTGAAAAAGTAGCTTGATAAATAAAGTGTTGTCATAGTTTGATGTATTATGTACATTTCTTATCTTGCTAGTCTTTCATGCAAATGATTGGCATTGCTAAGGATGTCTGGTCTTTGGATATACATGTACAATGGAGGTATAAGCGTTTATAGGCAATTTCGTATCATCATAAACGGCTTGTTTTTGTGGGATTTATGTTTCATGTATTGCATCTTGCATTGCCTAGATTTTGCTTAGTGGCCTTGCAATCCATGGGAAACCCTGCCTTGATATTTCAGTTGAATATCGCATATAATGGGAAGATCGCTTCCTAAGTGACGTATAGCTTCAAAACGATGAAACCTTATACGGAAAAGCATCGTAGTATTGTTGCAGAAAAAAAGTTATAAATTGGGTGTACCATGTAATAAAGTATATTAATGTACCCCGGATCAAATCGAATACAAAACAATAACGAAAGAGTCTGGCATATAAGATTACCCGCATAGTTAATGAGAGCAATGATGTAAGATCGCTGATCCAGATTCTATTGTTTCAAATGTCATTCTGCTCCGCAGCTGTACCGGTTAGATAATGAGGAAGGAAACTGGGCCAGATACCCAATGACAAAATAAATACTCCTACTCACACCTTCCTTTATACATCAATGACGATACCATTTTTGTTAATATGTCACCTAGCTTTATTTATTGACTATCTTGCGTCATCTATTACCCATATTATGTACACAAAACTGGCTTTAGATAACCATCTCTATATTTGCAATAGATTACGAAATAGATGATGTCGATCAAGTCTAGAAAAACATGTATAGGAAAAAAAAGTTATTGCGTCTCGGAAAATCCTTAAGCCCACTCCTTTAGAAATTAATTCTCAATTCTACAGGTTTCTGCATAATAACTGCCAAATTACTTGGTAAGGAAGGGGAGAGAATTGAGGAATATAGAAGGGGCTGCTGGAAATAGTTCAAATAGTCGTTCAAATATGAAAATAAACTCATAATTCTACACCAATGGTCGTATTTAGCGATTTTTTTACTGTTATTTATAATGCATTTGATAGCTAAATTCCAGATTCATGTGACATGGTGCATATATTAGTGCCAAACCGTACCAAATTGACGTATTCCCTT
>LQRL01170403.1:40960-60256 GCA_001703475.1 Hydroides elegans | reverse complement strand
GGGGGGGGGGGGGGGGGGGGGGGGGGGGGGGGGGGGGGCGCTGAGGGATATAGAAAGAGGGGGGCACCAGACGCCATTGATATTTCATCAGTGGTGTATTCAGGGTTTGGCCTTGAATGTATTTATTTCACGAGGTCACGAGGTAAACAAGCACTCATAGAAATGACGAAAAAATATCCGAGGGTACCCGGGACAAAAACAGCTAGGGTTGACTTTTGTAAAAGGATCCACGATAAAATAAGATTGTTCCCCTCGTAAAAGGTGTTATTTTGTCATTCTTAACGCATCTATTTGTAATTTCGTATATTCGTGAGAATAGAATCATATGCACCGGTACAAAACAGCTAGGTTTGCCTTTTGTCCGTGGGTCGACGATAAAATATGATTTTTTTCTCACAGAATCTGTTATTTAGCCATTCAAATAATTCCTTTATAGATAATGTGCGAATATGACCAATGATCCAAAAAGGGTTCTTTCAAAGTGATGATGTTTTGCTGACGACTTGCGTTTGATGTTTACAGGTGGTTCAACACTACTTCCACCACTTTTTATATCATTTATGAACTGTTGATAATTGCTTAATTTGTCAAGGTTGTTTTTTTATACTTCAATGACCATACCATTGTTTTCATAATCGAGGTCAGGTCATGACACACAAAATCTACTAAAATTAGGTCAAAAGTAGATATTTGTGAGCTCACTAGTGTACTCTGTGACTCACACAACTCCCACATATATCCGTAATTAATACTGCATACGCGCTACCATCCTTTATACCGGGCAGATATTCGCCAAATATTCGAAAGTAATTAAGACGATTTGCGAAATCAAATTATTTAAGGACACCAGAAAACGTCATATGGGCCCAAATGAGAACGTCCTTTCGACGTCACTACCGATGCCCAGTGGGATATGACGTCAACTTAACGTCTCTATCATTATGACACCTCGTTCACGTAGACCTCAAATTCAACTTTCCCTAGAAATTGTCTATTCACCTCACAAAAGACAACGAGCAATGATATAGATAAAATAACAATAACACACAACAACCCACAATTCGTAAAACCAACAACTCTAGCAACGTGTTCTTTTCAATGGGTTTGAAGCACACAAAGAAAAGCGCGTCTCTAATGGCCTGGCCACATTGGAAGCTTTCTTCTAACAAACCTGTCTTCCAATACATTTCTTATGGAAACAAAAACAAAACGAGCGGTTAGGTAGCTTTTTACCGCGTTTTCAGTTTCCGATAAGGAATACATTGGAAGACAGGTTTGTTAGGAAATAAAATCAAGAAAAAGCTTCCAGTTTGGCCAGGTCGTATGGTTCAATAAATTCTTCAATGGCATAGAAAGCAAAATCATAGTAAATTGTTACCAAGACACTATATAAATGAAACAACAATACGCAACCCACAATTCCGAAAAAAACCAATGGATTCGAAGCACAAAGAAAAGCGCGTCTCTAAGGTTCAATGGCATAGTCAGATAAAATCATAGTAAATTGTTGTCAAATCAAGCTTATTTGCCTAAGTGATGAAACGCTTCTAACCACTGATTGCACCTACGGAGGAAATGTATTGAGTTTTTTTCTCGTTGAAAAAAAAACATTTTTGTTCGCGTTTTGTCGAAACGTGTGAGTTGTAAATGAGACGTTTCCATTTGATTGCGTGGAATATCTTATGAAACTCTACCATAAAACACGTAATCACAACGTCGAGTTTGAATAAAAAGGTGCTTCTATTTTTTTGTAACGTATCATGATTGTTCAGTTAGCCTTTGATATTATGTTAAGATCAAGTAATCAGATTGGTCCAATTTTGGTCCATAATTTAACGCAGCACTACGTTGATGAAAATTAAGTTTCATCGTAAATGAAATGAATGCATTTTGTTAAAAGAATAGAGTAAATGTTTTATGATACCTCGTTTTTTATGCTTCTGATAATCGCAAGGCAAATTTGCTGCGCAAAATGTATTTTACCTCTTTTTAAAAATTCAGTCGTTTTTTTTATGAATATCCTGCATAATAAAGTAGTGTCGGAAATAACACCTTCGATGATGATTTGTAGCAAGTTAAGACATGGATCTTTCGATATATAACTAAGATGTATTAAGAATCAGAAATAGGGAAGATCAAACGTAAACTTGGAGGTGGGTGGTCAATTGTATAAATTAAAGTCTATGGGGAATGAAGGCACCAATAAATGTTTGTTTTATTTCTACGAGTAAAGTTTAACGTTCCTTTCAATCCTAACCTAAAGGTAACTCCACCTTAACCCGAACAACTAAGTTCAGGATGATAAGCTTAATAAATAAGATATGTTACTACTGTGTATCGAATGTATCAAATGATCCTGATAATATCATAAAGACATCAACATATTCTCATCTCACATTTATTTAAGCCAATATAGCAGCATTGTAAATATTCGTTGATCATTCGAAACAGATTCCGCTTTTAATCCAGCATATTTCTGTACGACATTACGGTGCCGTATCTATTGTGCTTCTTTGAGGTAAGACTACTTAAATGTAAACGGATCTATTATGGATTTCACATGTTGATGTAATTTTTGATTACGTTTCTTAGTGAGTTGTCATCAATCATAAAATAACAAATATTTAGTATGTATGATGATCCAATATATATATGTGTTCATTTATAATTAGGATGCGGGGTACTGAAAATCAATAATTTGATTTTGCCTTTCCGTTCATGAAACCCAAGACACAGTAACCAATAATAAGGTATAGCAGTCCGCTATTTTTGCAGCATGCACCATGTCTTTCCCGAATAAAGGACAATTTGGTACCTCCCATCTTGACCAGAAATTGCCCCTCCCTTAGTACATTGCAATAAAACCAATATCCGAAAACCAGACAATGATATGAACATCTCAGAAGCCCCCTTGCTAAGGAGATATGCCAGCGCTAATTGAATGTTACAATTTCGGAGAGTGGTCACTCAGTGCGAAGCTGGGGACACAGATTTGAAGAGGGGCGGAGGGGTGGTTGAGTCCTGCTTCCGGGCAAGTTGCTAAAATTATCTGTTCGTTTATGGAGGGGGCTGGGTAAGACTCGGGGTAGAAATTATATAGCGAAATTAAAATCGAAAGTAGATTGTCAAACATTTTTCAAGACGCTGATTGTTATTTGCTTTCTTTGTTTTCTTCCATTACCTCGCACACCTGATTACACTTTTTTTCTTAGAAAGAGGTTAATTGGGAACCAAATTCAAATTGAATTAGATGATAAGTTTGGCGAGCCGTCACTGAGTGCTAAGAAGTGAAAATGGGATGCGGTTCCACTTCCGAGTGCCAAGAGTCTCATCCCGTTTGGGTTAGGAAGGCTTGGTGTTGGGGTGGAGTAAGGGTAGTGCTATTTTTCGGAAGGAGTTATTTAGAAAAGGGCCTTGAAATCTACGTTGTATAAAAGTTTAAAGATAGGGGAACAGAATCAGCAGAAACAGCAATATGTATATGCATAGCGAAATTCATTGCAGCCAAAACATCAGCCGAAAACCAGACAAAGATATGAACATAGCAGGCCCTTGCTATGGTCTTAGAAATCGAGGGTACATTGCTGGTGCGCAAAGTGATTGTTATTATTTTGATGGGGGATGGTCACTGAGTGCGAAACTGGGTGGTGGGTGGGGTGATTCATTTCAACTTCCGTCGAAGATGCTAAATTCCCGCTTAAATAGCGGGGGAGGGGAGTTATGTTTGGGTCTTGACGGAAGGCTGGGGTTAGGGATGGTATATTATATTTTGAAATTATCTTGAATTAAACTCAGGGTATTGCTTGACTTTAAAAGTTTCTGTTATATTTCTTATATAACAACCACATGCTTTTTGACCAGGCACATAAATGTCATTTACATTTAGACGCATGCACAAGAAAACTTGTCACTATGGTTTCTCATTGATTTTAGCAAATTAGAAAAATAAAACTTGATAATGTCCGAATTCCTTTCTTCGTCCATCTACTCCTGCATTCACTTACAACTTCCCATTTACATGTCCATGCAAACTCGCTAATTCGGGCTGTACTATGCATATATTAGAGAGTTTGGGCAAAAAATTTCAGACCGGGATAACGGCGTTTTGGCACGTATGTTTTAATCTTTACCCAAATAATCTAACCACTAAAATGCTTAACATGTTAAAAACATTTATTCAAACTATTAATAAATTCAGTCGATTATTTTGCAAAACGTAAGGCATAATAATTTCATTGAATAACTAAAGTCTAAGTCATTATACAATGGGTTGTGATTCAAATCTGCTGACCGAAACATAGTCATCCCGGAACAGTATTTTTTACCCAAACTCTCTATTTTCAGTGCCATTCTCCAGTCCACACCAGTGTCCCCAACGCTACATAATAAGATCTCAGGTCAACTCGTTTAATAGGTGTGTATGGTTGTTCTCACTCTAAAAGCGCCTTCGCTGCCAATTAATTTGACGTTTATTCCTCGTGTTGGACACGATCTGCGAATATTGCTGACATTAATCATGTGACTTTGAAAGAGACACGCACATTTGGAGGTTGACCATGGGTGTGGTGTCCTTATCATGGACCCAACCAGTAATATAATTCTAAAAGACAAACCTGGTGGGATACGACGGTTATGAGTTATAAGTTTAAGAAGCTTTCATGCAAAACAATGTAACTTTCACATGGCATTTGTTGACAAAGTATCTTTCCATGTGCCACTTAACAAACGACCATCATATACAACTAATTGAATAGTATTATTTTCAAACCGATCTTCGTCATTAAATCGTACTTAGTATAAACTATTGTTTTAGATATTAAGTAAATGACGTTTCTACTATTAACCAACGGAAGTAAACAAACATCATATATGTCTCACTTCCGTGACATCCTGGAATTTATACCGATACCAGAAGACTCCAAAATCCAATAATAATACGCATGTTTGATTGGAATTGACACTTTACTCAGACAATACTCCCCCGACTTTAAGTTCACTTATTATATTCGTAAGGGCAACCCGCCCTCTGATCTTTCTGCACTGCAATAAAATGTCAACAAAATGCGCATCTTTGATTTGTTTTCTTATTTGCTAAATTGGTGCTCTATCCGCGCGTTTGAATGAGCATGTAGATGTTGCTGCAATATATGGTCCTTTTTAGCGTTGTATTTCGTTGTATTTAACATGTATAAGTGAAGTAATGATAAAGGTCCCCAAACATGATAATTTATAAAGAATTGAGATGAGTAGTTTGACATTTTGTTCTGGATCTTTATGAATAAGCGGATGTGTATAAGGACCTGGCGGTACTAAAAGGGACGAGGATCGACATCAATTCTTGGTTTTTCGATAAATTCCTACAAAGTATATAAAACATACATAACCATCAATTCTTGTCGCTCCCAGTGTTACCAAGCTGTACGAATCTTTCAAATAGTAATGATTTGTTGGTTATACAGCGTCGCACTCTGAATTGCTTCTAAAATAACAGTATATGAGTCATAAAGGCCTGTTCACCCGATGCATACCAAAAAAGCTCAAAGTTGGATTGTTATAGTCTATTTGTTTACCAATTTCTCCTGAAGAAAAAAGCATAATTCAAAAATATAAATTACTCGTTTTTTTCTTCAAGTGAAATTGGAATAAGTCATAACAAACCCCCTTGATTTGTTTTAGCTTATTTCGGATGAACGCGACTTCATGGATGTTTTTGGAATCAGATATGTCCGGTTTTAATTGAGCGTATGACCGGAAGTTGTCTTGTAAAACAGGTCTGGTGTCCTTGGATAGTGCTGTTAATTCTAAAATAGAGATGCTCTGTCCTTGACCTAATACTATATCCGGTACATTTTTGGTGGTTGTTTAATGCACCATTTGTTTGACAGGGATATATGATAGCGTTACGCGGACAGTTGTATCAATTATGATCACTTACATACATCATTGCATCATAAACCCTCTGTCGCCAATTTATGATTGAACTCATCATAAACAAGTTGAAATGCAAACAAAAATATAACTTGATATATAAAATAATAAGCTGGAAATTAATAGTTACATTTTATACACAACACATGACAATAGAGTTGTACTAAAAAGGTGCCGATTTGACAAAACTATTCGTTGTCAATATTCCATTTAACCCTACCATTGATTGCTATATGAACACTCACGCTTTTGTAACGGATAAAAAAGCAATGACCAAAAAAGTGGAAACTCTGATAAACGTTTCATAGCGAGCGACTGTTTTATCTTTACAAACCAAATCATCAGAACAATGAGTTCTGATTTAAGGGTATTATAGACAATGTTTTTATCTGAATCAGATATATTTCCTGGCTCTTTACTGGTAATGGAAATGGTCCCTTTTTTAAAATATACTTGAACATAATGGATTGAGAATGTTGTTTTATGATTTAGTGTTTATGAATTGTAGTTGTTTGGATATAATGAGCACCGTTATTTTTCAATTTTTATTTGGTGCTTTATGAAACGTTCCTTTTGTTTTGAATAGGTGTATGAAAAACAAGTCGTATATTACATAGGTTAATAAATAAATTATTTTTTTATTTACTGAACATATAAGAACGACTATTCAAAACTCCTGATTTGCCGTTGGCTCTGATATTCAAAAGTTATATATGGGAGCTCCCCAGTCTCAAAAAGCTGAATTAAAGTGGCCCGTTTTGTTTTCGAATCACTTCGGTCAAAGTCATAACGACATAGGGTCTAATGTTAATTGCATACAATGCGCCTCGACCAAAGTGAGCGGAGTATTTTGACACTTTAAATCTAAAGCCGTGAAACTGTGTAAAGTGTGGCACACTCTCCTTGGACAGTCTTGTTTGACTTTTACAATTAATTTTTGGGCATTCATAGTAGTGTTAAACAACCAACGACCATGAATATCGCCTCATCAAAACCTTATATGCAATTACGACCCGCGACCCGACATAACACTTAATAAGTGGAAAATAACTTTGAGGTTATCTGTAAATTTTCTAATTAAAAGTATATTATTTTATTTTTAAAATTTTACAATTTCAGTTCTCATAGTGATCTCTTCATCCGACGACCATGAATACCATCTAATGAGAGATTATGATCCACGAATTCGACCAATTTGATTTATATCTTGTTCGTCTTTTAGCGTATTTTGTCTCAAGTTCAGTCGTTAAATATCTTATTGACTATGTGCCTATCTGTAAATTTTCGAAATCGAAAAATTAATGTTTCAATTTTATAAATTTACAATTTGCAGCTCTTATAGTGGTCTGTACGACCATAAAAACCGCTTCTACTCAAATCAACGTATATCCTATCCTATTTTCTGATAAAATAGTTACACTTTTTCAATTTATTTCATTTCAGCTCTCTTAGTAGTGTGTACAGCCGACGACCATAACAACCGCTTCTACTCAAATCAACGTATATCCTATCCTATTTTCTGATAAAATAGTTACATTTTTCAATTTATTTCATTTCAGCTCTCTTAGTGGTCTGTTTAGCCGATGACCATAAATACCGCTTCTACTCAAATCAACGTATATCCTATCCTATTTTCTGATAAAATAGTTACAGTTTTCAATTTATTTCATTTCAGCTCTCATAGTGGTCTGTTCAGCCGACGACCATGAATACCGTCTCGTCGAACATTTGATGCGCGATTACGATCCACGAATTCGACCTTCGAAAAACGCGTCAGAAGCACTGAATGTCACATTTGGGATGGCACTAGCTCAGATCATCGACGTGGTAAGTACTGTAATTCTTTGTTCTAACTGTGGGCAGGGGCTGGGGTTGATTCTTAATAAGGTTGATCATTGGTTTAGTGTATAATCATGGATCCTGCGTACACTACGTTGATACTACGGAAACACTTTGGATGGACACTGTATGTTGATTTACCGAATATCTCCTCATTATGCACATTTTTAGAATGACACATCAAATTTCAGAAGTGTTTGTGAATTAATACATAAACAATGCCGAACGGGTAGCCTTTACGAGCATAACTCAATTCTTGCTAAGATGCAAACAACACGTCACTAAGTTAACCTAAGCTGTTTCGGCGGGTCACATTAACACGATTAGTTTATGGCTGAGAAATCGTGGTTTATAGTTCTAATCACGTAACAAAACAAGTTAAGATGAAACCTCTCATTTGTTTATTGCACAAGGTAGAAAGCATCACGCAATGATATTGATAATGATATCTATAATTATATTTATTCATTTTTTTTTTATGTGTACATGCGAATAGATATTTGGTATTGCTTACCCATGGAAATAACGTTAGAATATAGCATACCTGGTTTGTTTATTTATTGTATTTTATTCTATTTCATATTTTATAAGTTAATTCTTCAATTAGTCCTTTAAGATGCTGAAATAAAAAAGTCACACGTGCGAATTGACGTTTTTTTTTAAAGAATAAAATTAAATAAGTCTGCAAAATTTTAACAAAATAACCATTTAAATAAAAAAAAACAATCACCGTTCATAAATGTTTCTTTATTCCAGGATGAGAAGAATCAAATCATCACAACAAACTGTTGGTTGAACCAGGTATATTTCAACTACGTTTTATATTTGCCAATTGAGTCTATAAAGTGATGGATGTAAAGCATAAGGTATAGAATAAACATTAAATCGAATGAAGATTTATGATATTGTTTGTGAAATTTTTCTCTTAATTTTCATCAATTTAAAGATAATCATTTACCGAGTACAGTACTCAAACCATTTATAAACTCGGGCGGTTACTAGGCATCACACGCGAGCTAAACCTATTTGAGATAACCAATATGTTAAAGTGTGAGACTCGCATGCGTTTTCTTAATGACAATATTCAAAGTTTTATAGAATAAAGCGTATTTATTTATCATTGGGGACTTTCAGGCCTGGATCGACTACAAGTTGGTGTGGGACCCGAAGCAATTCGGAAACATCAGCGTGGTTCGACTGCCATGGAATGCCATTTGGAGACCAGATGTTCTGCTTTATAATAAGTAAGTCTTTAACCGTTTTGTAGTTTAATGTAAGCTTTTGGTAGTTAAAAACTAGTTTAAATACATTCAGCGACAAACAGAAAAGGCTAAAATTAAACTTAAAATTTGCCTTTTTAAAAGATGCAGACACTACGTTGTTTAGAACAATCGCTATTCTAAATAAGATACTAAAATAAACATAGCACGTGCAATGCATGACAAATTAATTATGCTCATATCATTTAACCTAAGGCTAAAGTAGTGCATGTATAGCTGTAGCTTCATTTGTTTATAAATGTAAATTACTTATTGTTTGCAGCGCCGATGCATGTGTCGAGATATGGTGCGTTCAGCGGGACTTTGCGTCTGCGTCTGCGGAATCTAAATCGGTATAAAACATAGTAAACCCAGCGGTATTAATTCCGCTGGGTTTACTATGTTTTATACCTATTTGAATTCCGCAGACGCAGACGCAAAGTCCCGCTGAACGCACCATTATTCCAACATGATCACCACTTATATGATTTAGTGCATAAACTACATTCTAAACCAATAATACAATTCAATTATATTAATTGTTCAACCTTTTCCTGTTTCACAGTGCCGATGTGTCTAGCTACTCCAACATGATCAGCACCAACATGATCGTTTCGAATGATGGCAATGTGACGTGGTTATCGATGGTCATATTTAAGAGTTCCTGTTCTATTGATGTCAAACATTTTCCATTCGACGAACAAATATGCCAGTGAGAATTAAATGTTTCTATAACATTTCATGTCCCTAGGATTTCAACATATTTTATCACTTTTCCGGAATTGCCTTTGATAACAATTAACTCAATATATTCTCTATTTCATCATTGACATTTGAGTTAAAAAAGACAATGTTATTTAGTGTCGTCTATATAAATACTATTCATCGAAAAAAGTTGGTTTTGGACACAAACACTGTGTACAATGCAACGTTTAATGGAGTTACTTAGAGAAAAGTAAACAAAGTGCAAAGCAATATGTAGTATACAAATGTATTACATAGCTAAACGTTTGTTGCAGTATGCTATTCGCCAGTTGGACCTACGATGGCTTCCAAATCAACCTATTAAAAGTGGGTGACGACGGTGACGTCAGTAACTACATTCCCAACAGCGAATGGACGTTGGTCAAATTGCACGCCGTACGTCACGTCGAATACTACAGCTGCTGTGCCGAGCCGTATCCGGACGTGACGTATAGCATCCAGATGCGACGCAAGCCGCTGTTTTATGTGTTTAACATGATTCTGCCGTGTTTTATTATCACATTTGTGGCGTTGCTAGGTAATGGACTTTGTGTTAAATTTAAATATGACATGTAAAAATATATTGATTTCATGCCTCATCGATAAATGTTATATTTATGGTTTTCGATTTTAGCGTGTTTAGTGAGAACTTTATAAATGACTTATCTTATGTGACCAACAATATATTATTACTACAATACTCACCGTATATTACAGAGTATTATTTTTTGTACCCTTATTATAATAATCAGGGTAGGATACATCGCTAAAAGTGTCTTCCTCCAACACATGAAATCCACGAAACACAACAATTCTTTTATTTTTGGTTTTAGCATTGCAATTACTTAATTCCTAGAAATATTTCTGTCTTCCCACTTGGCAAGACGTCCACGGACGTTGAGCGGACGCCCTTCTTTGGGCCCGCATGAAAGTTTTCCGGACGTCGTTATTCGTCGCGGACTGGCCCAAAGTAGGTCGTCCTCTCAACGTCGCGTCCGAATGCGACGTACCATGGACGACCCTTGCCGAGTGGGTCTTGTTTTTTTTTCTTATAACGTTCATATATGATCATTGCGTTGCTAGGGTTCTACATGCCTAGTGATTCTGGCGAGAAGGTAACCATGGGAATAACGACGTTGTTGTCAATGACGGTGTTTTTGATGTTGGTCGCGGAAAGTATGCCGCCAACCAGTGATGTGCTGCCGCTAATAGGTAAATATAATGCTATTGTTATATTCCTATCGTTAATTTATATTTATTGCTAATGAAATGAACTGTTTCAATACATTAAGTTAAAAAGCATAAAATTAAAAATATAAACGTCATATTGTTAAAGGCCAACTATAACAACATATCAAAATAGTAATCTTCCTTTCATTCCTAGATTATACGAAATGCCTCATATGATTTTTTATTTGGTAAGAGCAACGCAATATAAAATTCATAGATGCGGAACCATATCTATTCATGCAAAAAAACGGGCACCATTAACGATAAACGCATGAAATAAAATCGACAAATGTTGCCACCAAATCTCGTTCTGAGAGCTCGTTTATCAATCTTTGACAGTCTTTGATAATTTGACCCCTTTTAGAAAAATCAACAATAGCCCTAATGCAACTCATGTCCTTGGACATGGGGCAATAATATCCAGTCCTCTCCTGAGATTTATTCCCTTCTTGGTTTTCCTTATTCTCTCCACACAAATACAGGAGCTCGTTAAGAAACCTAAGAAAATAAAGAAGCTAGCTGGTTCTAATTTAGTATTTAATAAATTGAACGTTTTCTTTTAAATGCACTATAACAAGGGTCATCCGTATCGCGCCCCTCTCGAATGTGACGTCGAGATGACGTTCTCCATTAAGCCGCTATAGCTCAGGGAGATTGTGCGACATACCAACATCGGATGCATAACATTCTTGGTCCTTAAGCAGTAAACAAAAATGCCCGAAAATAAATGCAAGAAAAACGAAAGGTCGAAAACAACCTTTGTATAAAAACATAGCAAATCATCTTTTCTGTGCACGTAAAAATCTGGCTTTATTCGAATTATTTTTGAGCTTTTAATTTGCGTGAACGCACCTTTGTGTATTACCTTTTCCGCGATGCTGCAGCGGTGCTATTCCTAAGTAGTCGGCGAAAACAACGTCAGAAATATGTTCACAATGCCAAATAAGGTCTCCAGGGCGTTGCTCTACCTAGGATCCCGGAAGGACCACTTCGGTCCAACAGTGTCTATATCAACCACTATCGTTCGTCGTTGTTTCGCTTACACATATGCGTGACATAGTGACAGAATAAAATTAATCTCAGATAATCGTTGCATCTATTATTCTGGGAATTATGGTTTTGGCTATACGCCATGACCATTTCGGCTATATCCAAATCTATGAGAGACCAAAAAGCCACCAAATTATGATCAAATATTATCATAAATATAATATAGTCAAGCAGCCTTGAAAGATCCATATGCCCCTTATATAGACAACACTTCACGGTTTCGTTGATAAATTCCATAATATTATTGTCGAAATGACGTATTCAGTTTGGTCGGGTGGTGTGAAGAAATATTCGTGACTAGAATTTAACCTAACTTATAAGTTCAGCATGCAGCTTTGGGATCCTTAAGTTAAGCTTGCGTGACACAGGATCAAGTCATATTAGTCCAATCTAATGCTATTACTGACACCCTTCCGACTTAATAAGTGGTCGGTTTGACGCCCAAATGGTCAAACTCGTGACTTGTTAGCGCTTGGAACTTGAGCCAAAAGCCCTATGGAAGGGAGGGAGTTGTGGTTGAATTGTTGTGCCGAGCGCCAACTATTCGTTTCATTCTTAGTAAATCCAGTATATCTTATTGTATTACAATGGCTTCAGTTTTATTTTTATGCATTTTTTATATAAACTATAAATCATGCCATTAGCATATGGTTGCCTCTTATAAGGCACATATAAAATCATTTATCCAAATTAAGTCCACAAATTAACCTCCACATTATATTATCATTTGTTTTTTTTTATGCTTCTAGGCTTATACTACGGCATAACCATCGGCATTGTCTCCCTAGCCACGGGTTGTACAGTCTTAACACTCAACATCCATCACAAAGGAGTTCATGGCTCTGAGGTGCCTTATCTTGTGAGAAAGATATGCCTCGGTTTTATAGCACGGATACTCTGTATGAAACTAGACCCAGAAGAACCAAGAGTAAAAGAAACGGTGGTAAGTTAACAAAGACGGGTTATATGTGTAAATGTATGTATTATATCGAGCATTACATAGTACATGGGTCGGAGGTGCCTTATCTTGTAAAGAAGATATGCCTTGGGTTCATTGCACGGATACTATGTATGAAGTTAGATCCGGAGGAACCAAGAGTAAAAGAAACGGTGGTAAGTTAACCAAGGGGTTCATATTTGTAAATTTATAATGTCAAGTATTAAAGAGTACATAGATTTGAGGTGCCTTATCTTGTGAGGAAGATATGCCTTGGGTTCATATTGTGAATACTCTATATGACGTTAGATCTGGAGGAAGCAAGAGTAAAAGAGACAGTGGTGAAGAGCACCCCACGAGCTGTTCCCCCAAAAAGGTGTTCCCCACCAATTTCCGGCTGGCTTGGAAATTTTGAGAAAATTCAATCTAGCTTGGAGATTTGAACAGTTTGAGGAACACCTTTTTCGGTGATTTCTTAATTTTAACAATTATGAATGAGAATAATTGAATCGAAATTGAATATAATTGCTTGTAATCGTCTAATAAACTGTTATTTGCCAAATAGGATTCGTAAATTAGTTATATTCGACATTTCAATTTTCGCAAAAGCTGTTCCTTTTCTGTTCCAAGCTGGCTAGAAAAGGAGAAACAGCTCAGCTGGCTTGGAAAAAAGGAACACCTTTTTGCCAAATTAAAATGTCCAAAAACCATTATTTTGTTGTTCTTCGTAATTGTAATGTTATTTTAAGTTGATTAGACAACTTTTTGAAAAATAGGTCGCGGGGTGCCCTTCAGTGGTAAGTTTACAAAGGGGGTTTATATTTGTAAATGTATGATATCAAGCATTACATGTACCTAGTACATTGTTCGGAGGTGCCTTTTCTTGTGAGAAAGATATGCCTTGGATTCATTGCGAGGATACTCTGTATGAAACTGGACCCAGAAGAACCAAGAGTTAATGACATGGTGGTTAGTATACAAGAATACAAGTTTCATTGCAAAGGATACTCTACATAAAGCTTGATCTGGAGGAACTATCGGTGGCTAAAAAACTGTGGTAAGTTAACAAATAGGATTTATATCTATAAATAAATATGTAATGATGGGCATAAAATAGCAGGCCTACATGGATCTGAGGTGCCTTATCTCATGAGAAAGATGTGCCTTCGGTTCATTGCGAGGATACACGTATGAAACTGGACCCGGAAAAAAACTACGGGTGGCCAAAGACACTGCGGTAAGGAGCAAGCTTGAAAAGATCGACTTCCAAACATATGACTTGCTTTAATACCTTAGTTCCAGAAACATATACATGTAACACCTAGGTATAGTTTATTTCAGCAAATAAAGCAGTTATATCGATCGTGCTCATACTTTCAAAATAGAATGTACTTTAAGAGTTCATATGGCGATGAATGTTTTCAAAATGATCGATGAATGGTTCGCTTATGGCAAAATAAGTACCATTGATAATATAATATAATGATTTTCCTAGTGATCTTATAAGGGTACACGTTGAAAAGTAGTGTATCACAATCCCTCGTAGACTTACTTCGCTATTCAAAAATTCGATTGCGTTTTTAATTGCAGTTCGACCATACGCATTTCGATCCTTCTGTCGACACCAAACAAAAGAAGGGTGCCCACACCAATAACTCTTCCTACATCCGCCTTAGGCCCGCATCAACGCCACACCATCACCACGTGGGTGCCACTAATAATTGTTTATTAATTAAAGGATGTTTGTATAATTGATTCAATATATATATATATTATATATTTATGTTTTTTTTATAGCAGCACTCTTTTCTAACTAGTTTTTATTAAATGCTCCATAAACACGATACAGTTAATAAATAATTATGATAAAACGATGTGATATAAGTACTATGACCAACTAAGACTTTGTGAATCGTTTCGCCCAACGAGCGTCTTTTCTTAAAAGAACAACTCTTCCTACATCTGCCTTAGGCCCGCCTTAAAGCCACACCATCACCACGTGGGTGCCACTAATCACTTTTATTTATTATTAGATATGTGTTTTCTCACGATTTATCATTAAATGTTTCATAAAATGCTACAGTTAATAAATATTTATAATAAAGTTATAAGATGTAAATATTAAGACAAACTAATGCTCAGAAAGATCGTCTGAAGCAACAGGTGTTAAGCGTATATTTAAAAAAAAAACACTTCCTATATTCGCCTTAGGCCCGCTTCAGCGCCACATCATCACCACGTGCGTGTCACTAACAATTGTTTTTTTATTATAACACCACTCTTTTCTAACGATTTCCTGAATGCTCCACTAAAACGTTTAAAAAACTATACTTGATTATGATAAAACAGTAGTGTGCCAGTATAGGTTATTGAATAGCGCAAGTTTTACATTGCATAATAATGTAGACCGTCGAGGCGTATTCGATATGTCTGCATGTGCCAGGCAAAACAGTTGGGTCCCAACAGTTAAAAGCACGTGATTCATTCAATTTAATGAACAATGATGAAATGAATCAAACACAAGCCAATACCCCCAGAATATCGTTTGAAATATATTGAAAACAAGTTTAAGGCGTCTTTTTGATAACATTACCATATCGGGTGTCACAGATCATGTTGGTGCCACATCTCAAAGAACGCCACCTGTTGTCACACATCTACACAAATAATACTTATTTATTTTTCGAGTAACGGTGAAAATTACTAATATCTAAAACGTTAAATTCTAGGGTGCCACAAATCACTTGGGTGCCACATCTCAAAGAACGCCACCTGTTGTCACACATCTACACAATGCCTACTACCCAATCAACTACCCCGAGAGTCCCTCGGCAGGGGCGGTGCCACATATCAGGGTGCCGGCTGATCTACTACGCAATAATATGGTGAGATAATTAAGATAGTACATCTGAAATATATCTGAAAATCATGTCTTGTATACCTTTACATTAATCATATTGATAATAAAAAATCAGAATTATTGACGAATTGAATTGTTGTGTATTTCAACAAAACCCTGTTATATTGCATCAATGTAATCGTGAAGATACAAGTATCTATATTAACCAGTTGGATTGAAATTTGGGCATTTGGTTCTTTGATACATATACATGTATAATTTATAAACTGCTAATATATTTATATTTTGATCGCATATGTATGTAAATTTTGCATTCGTATTCTTTCCAGAATCACATTCCATCAGCTCATGTCACCAACTGTTCTTACGAGATAAAAGAACGCCAACATCGCTCTCCCAACCAAAACACCGGAAATAGCAACCAACTGACAGGAAATAACCAAAATGGCGGCCTTTCCTCCCAAAGTATATCCTCTCGCATTCGCCAAACCGGAACCGGAACTGCAAATGTTCCTTCCGCTTCCGGTATTTCTACTTCCGGAAATGGCGGCCATCTTGTTTCCGGTGGTGTCGCGGGAGAAAATGCCTTTGAGAAACAATTCATGAAAACGCTCCAAAAGGTCTATCAAACAATCGAACGCAATGAAATGCGATTAGCTGAACAGGATAGACGGGATGTGATTAAAAATGATTGGCAGCAAGTGGGTTTGGTTGTTGACAGGTGCTTGCTTGGTTTGTTTGTGATTATTACGCTGACTATTACTATTTCGCTTATGACGTCACCGCCGCAAGGATGGGTGTTCTTTATGGGACGGAGTAAACCGGGGGTGGGTGAAGCGTGAAGAATTAATCAATCTAGCATAATTTGTGGTTTGTATCGTGCAAGAAGGTGCATAAAACTAATGACTATTCGCATTTTTGAAGGGCTCATTTATAGCCGGGTGATGTATCTATTGTATAGTTTTAGAAAGATTATTAAAATGTATACTTTCATTATTAGAGGGACACTCAACGATTTATTCGGGTGAATGTTTATTCTTGTAGCAGTTCTTCCTTGCTTGCAACTTTTTCAGAATAGAATAAAGTTGTTTTTCGAAATGATTATTTTACTCTGGGATTATGTTTGTAAATATATCAACCGATGCAGCTGTATCTAAATTTAGTCTCTGTTAACGAAACTGTGAAAGAATGACCTCATACACATTTGTTTTCCTGAAATCTTTATTCTGGTAGGAGATTGTAAATTTGCTTGCAATAGCTTTTCTGCGTCCCTTGCTTGGAACTTCAGAATAAACATTTTGATGCACATAAAACAATCGTTGAGTGCCCTCGTTATTAGGAAAACATTCTTTAAACATATGTGACTTAACCTTCAAACGTTCGAGAGTTGGATATATATGTAAGAAATTAATGTCAGTGCCAACATATATAAATGTGCTTTCTATAAAATATAATATGTTTGTTTTGTTAATTGCCATCAGATCTTCATAATTTAACTTCTGGGAGTCTGATCAGTATGAATAGAATGCATGACAACGTTATTACATTCATAAATGCATTTGAATCGAATGATTGTGATTTGTGGTAATATTTTCTATCACAAAAAAAAAACAAACAAAAAACAAAACAATCGCTGTCGTAAAACTACGGCGATGCATTATTTTAATAATTTTTTTTTTTTTGGTTGCATGTTACCACTAAGATTTTGTTTCTTCAAAAATGGATTTTATTTTTATGATGAATACTAGTATCCTTTATAGTTAATGTGTTCGCTCTGAAGTACATATATTTCTTGTGTTTTTCCTGATTACAGGTTAAATGACAAAAGGTGTGTATTCTGTATTCTATTATTTAGCATTTACTATTTTATTAACAAATGACTATAACATGATAAATATGGTACTGCTCTTATAGACTTATCTAAATATGTGTTTTCATTGTACATTATTAACAATGTTATGTTATTGTGTTTCATGCTGAAGATTTCTTATAGCAATATCTCAGTCATGTATATGTATTATCGTTTATCGAGATCGATATGTGATAAGACAACATAGCGTCATAAAAAATAAAGAAATATATTTTACAACACTTGTTCTTACTGATATTCATCTCTCGCAAACACTTCAAATTTACTTATGTAACGTGTATCAGCTTATGTACACGATCGAACAATTATTAACAAAATGTACTTTATGTGAAACTAAAATATCATATCGGCCAAACTATAGAGTGGTTGGGCAAAATCAGAGTTATTTTAGAATAAACACAAATATTTCATTTTACAACATTATTACGCATTTCAATTAGGTTCAGTCGCTCCTTATAAAGAAGAGCTGAGGGATGAACTGATAAGATCAGTCCTGGACTAGACTAGACTAAACTACACTATTTCTGACTAGACTAGATTGCCAACGGCATACTTCGCGTTACTCCGACACAATCTCGCATTTTAGCCATATATATTTGGTTAAGAAATTAGTTACAAATATATGTTTTATACCACAAACTATTGCGAAAATAACGAATAGACACTATGTATCTATATTCATCATGTATATAAGTTGAATTTATTAATTCCCCATTCACTCTAAAATTATCTCACATATTGCCATATATTGCATCAAGCAATGCTTATTGTTTATATGCCACGAACCCGCTCCACAAATATAGGTCATCCTTGTACACTCTCCCGGTAGTGGATCCAGATCATAGCCGACCCAAAGGGATTCATCAAAGGGTTCGCCGTTTTCCCAGATCCAGGCTCCGGACTCTTCTGTCAAGCCGATCCAGAATTTCTTTTCATCGTCGCTGTCACATGATTCTGGAAAAAATACATATGATAAACAGAGTTGTTATTAAAATATCTAGAAACTAAGGTTGAAACCAATTAAAGCAATCATGTAAACAACATACGTTGAATTAGAGAAAAGCAACAAGAATATCGACTCATTTTAAATAAAACGGTCAAGTAAAACAAATAGATATTTGATCTAGACAATTCAAGTAAAATATGAAGCTATTTTCATACAAACAAAATGATTCTTCTTGAAATAGGATTTTGTTGATTGTCACTAGGAATTAAGGCACCATTTTTAGTACGGTATATTGAAAATATATTGCACATCATCAAATCTATAAGATCCATCTGAGCAGCATCTAATCCACACCTGGTAAAAAACAACCTATTATTACAATAAATCATTTTCCGTATTCATTATAAATCGCATTAAGTTTGAAGTACTCACGGTCATTGAATATATCAATTACATTGTCCCGCTCTTCAGATGTTTCTATGGAAACAAGAGCCGCTTGTCTCCCGTTACCAATAGTAACACATTCTGTCACTGCATTGTTGTTGTTTTGCTCCTGATCTAGAATTCTGAGATCAGGATTATAGATTAAATCTTATATTTATAGAATTCAGACGCGGGTCTACTAAAGGCAAA
>LQRL01170394.1:586-17299 GCA_001703475.1 Hydroides elegans | reverse complement strand
TTTACGGGTTTTCCTGTATTCAGAAGGGCTGTAAGTGCAACCCAGACATATTTTCGATTAGGGTTTGGTGTTAAACTTTAGAGTAGATGGTCATGCTTTTAAAATAATATCAATATTGCCATTAAGTACAACTTCCCTCTCATGAGACGCAACTATGTTTTCGTTATGCACGTTACAAATTTTGACATGGGTTTTTAGGAGCTCGAAATCAAGTCACTCGTCTTGCTCAGGAATGCCCTTAATCGAAAAAGGAATAGGCTGTATTCAATAAGCCATGACTTGGGCTTCTTGCTATGAAATCAAATTGGATAATTAATTCTCACATGGCCCGGAAAGTAGTCATTGATCTGACTGACCAGCGTAACGCACGTTACGTAACGCACGTTACAATGTCATTGATATTTCTTAAAAGCTTATGGCGTCGTATTTTGCAAGTTTTATTATTTAAAACTTTTATTA
The DNA here is from genome assembly GCA_001703475.1 of Hydroides elegans. Classification (NCBI taxonomy): domain Eukaryota; kingdom Metazoa; phylum Annelida; class Polychaeta; order Sabellida; family Serpulidae; genus Hydroides; species Hydroides elegans. The sequence continues at coordinate 16,840 of LQRL01170394.1, read as the reverse complement.
AATGATAACAACATATAAAATTTACAAAACTTAAGCAAAAATATTGTGATTTCAAAATAATTGAGAAAATCAAACTCAATTTCTTCGAAAAATTAATATTCCTATTAAAAATATAATTGGCATTTTTTATTGGATAAATACAATAACGCGGTGTAAGATAGGCATGTAATCAGGTCTAAGATATTTAAAAATTAAAATAATGTTGAAAAGCATTTCCTAGTTGATCACTGTATAAGCAAATTATAGCATATTTATCATATATGTTGATAAAAACCAGTTCTAAGGCAAAATCTAAATATACCAAACACTAAAATTTTATGTTTGGAATTGATTTTTTTTTCATCCCTACACGTATTAGCGTAATTAAGAATGAAAAAAATCACTTTCAATTTTCCATATTACCACTTAATGTATATCCTCTTTATTATCTACCGGAATCAGTCGTAATATGATTCGTAATATGCTGACGTTGCCATATTGATTTGTTATAAATATGCAAGCATTATCCATGTTTTAAATAAACCATTATCTGGTATAAATCTAAATATTTTTGGGGGGTTTTGTATCATATTTCGTTTTAATGGTCCATCTTTTGCTGTTATGGTACTGAAATCAAAATATGTATCCGATTTCGACTCAACATAGAAATGCACTTATTTTTATTGTGCGACAATATATTCTTTACATGAACATCTTCTCATATAGTAATTAGCTCACACTTACCCAGATTCATTTCTAAATTGTAAAACAACATTACCAAAAATGAATTGTATTGATATATGGTGTCACTCGGAACATTTAACCAAAGATGTTCAACGTGATCACACAAAATTTCTTTTCTGAAACGATATGTAACTAATATATGACCAATTTTAGTGTATTTGGGTATCTAACGTTAATATTTGATGTAAAACAAATTTCTAGCTAGAATAAAGAAACTTCAATGACTAAAATGACGTGTTTTAGTGAAACCTGGTTTTTGATACATATTTTTGCGTAACGCACGTTACAATAATCAAACTTGAAATATTTTGTATGAGGTGTGCTTAGCAAAACAATTGATATGCTATCGTATCGAGGCAGTGACTGAGAGGATCCTGTATAAATAAAATCATCTTATTCTGATTCAAACTGTCTGTATAAAAATAACAAGTAAATTTCGTTACGCACGTTACATACTATTATTGCGCGTGGAACAATCCAATTTATTGATAACTCATCCTCCTTATTTAAAACTTAGGTTTTACTCGTTGATTAAACACCAGTACCACAAATCAAAAGTAAAATAAAACTTGCAAAAGACCTATATTGTGACTTTGATAAACACAATTAAAATCTGCATATGTTTGATAAGTAAAATCTGAAAATATTGAATGATCACTTTGAAGCCCACTCCTATCTTAAGTATTTACTAAAAACGTGTCATTTTTATATTTTTACATGGTTAAAACATTAAGTTATTCGATGAACATAGGTATTTTGTTCTACTTTCAATTTAATTTCATCCTTCCTATGTCAAAGTTACGTGGATTTGACCAGGTGCATACAAATGTTTTTGTTTTCTCTTTATAAATATGTCGCTCCATATTTATCCTTACAAATATTTTTTTTTTACAAAATATTAAAGGATTTATGAAAACAAAATTAATCTTTTTTTTTTTTTCATTTACAATTTACGAATGGAAGTGGCTGTGTAAGTAGAATATGCATGCAGATGTTAACTACATGTAGGTAACCATATTATCTATTCTTTTTTTCCCTGAAATTTCATCAAGTTAATGTTTGGGTTGATTAGTTGTAATCAAAATTTAACTCAGTGCTAAATCAAAGTTTGATGGTATATGCTACTGACCCATTAACTCGCCTGAGACCAGTGATGACCAAAAGGTTACGCCACGATTTTCTTAATATTATAATATACATATATAAATACATAATATTTTCAGCATAATATTAATTTACATAATAATGAATAACATGCACATAATTGCGGAAACATGTACCGGGCGCCAATGTATAGTATTTGAGATATGACGGGCTTAGATTCTGGGAAGAGGGTCGTCGCTGGGCGCCCCTCGAAATCCGTGCCTGTGTGATTCACGGAAAGATGAAAAGCATGCAACACGTGTCCCACTTTTCAAAATGTGTCTCTATTCAATAATATATCAACAGGTATTTTGTGCATAACAGTGTAGATTCTATTAGTGCGTGGTATTACAGAGTGTAAAAAAGCTATACTTGTGGTCATTTCAGTATTCTAAGCTGATGAAACGTGGAATGACATGTGTTTTATTTTCAAACATTTTGTCTTATGATAGGATAGTTTCTGCATGAACAATTGAATTCACAATTTATAGAGATATAAAATATCTTTGAAAATACATAATCCTAGGAATCTATTCAAGGTAACCTGCATTTTTATCTTACACATGTTTTTTTTTATAAACGTGAGCATGTACTTGTTTAACATAAATAGCGGTTCAAACATTTATTTTTCATTGTCTTTGCGAGTAATTTGACTCGAGAGATCTGTGATACAACGCCATAAAACGACGCAGCATAAAAATGATTTATCGTTATTGCATGTCAACGTTTACTTAATGTCAATTAATATGCGTCGCAACGTAAGGCAGCCTGGTAGTTTTCTCAGAGGTAATGACGCCCTTGAATATCCATAGACTTCTATAGACTGTACAAGAAAATATACTCTAACCATTCTCTCGACGTATTGAGAGGTCTTACTTGATCATGACTACATTTTTTTTTAATCTTATATATAGAGTTCGAAAAGTTTAAATCGTAATCACACAAATGTATAAGAAGAATTAAGAAGTCTTTGTGCCTTTTTATATTCTGGATTCTATCAGGGAAGCTGAAGTGACCGATTAAGAGACCGATGGTTTAAGGCCTTCTATGCAGTATTCAAACATGCTACGAATGCTCATAGGAACCTTGGTATTTGCAACCGTATTGCATGTTATATTCGCCGAGCCAAACGAACGTAAGTCATTTAACTTTTTTTCTTGTGAATATTCCCAGTCCACGTAGACTCCATAGATTCTAGAAACTGGAGAGTAGACCTGCTGATTAAAGTCCATTTTATCTTAAGGATACAGTTAGAATATTTTTTTCGACACTTTGTGCCCGCAGGATAATACTTAATGAAAAGCACATTTAAAAGTCAATTTTGATAAGAATTTGTTTTCCTTCCATTATTAAGTTTTCGAAGAATCACTCCATATTGTTTTGTTTTTGCATGCCCTTATATTGATTTTTGGTCCTGAACGAGAAAAAAAACTAAAATAGATAAACTTACCGGAACTTCTTATGACTATAAATTGCTCACTATGTGGCTATGCTAGAGAGCTTATTTTGTGATACAAGCTCTCTGGCTATATAATAAGAGTTCTGCTTATCTTACCCGCGTTGTTTTGTTCCATATCTACAGACCAATGTAAGATCGGCCTCGCCTTAACCCCGGCCCCTCCCGACAGCAGCCGCGGTTCATTCGAACTCAACAATACGGTCACCGCCTCTATCAACATCAACGGTTATCGGGTGTACGCGGAACCACTGGTGGCTCGACATAACTGGTCGGCAACCGCCGGGTCACAAGGGGTAGTTGGAAGTGGGGCGGCAGCCGATTTGAAATCCGGGTACTTTGTCGAGTTGACACCGCTCTGTGAGGTAGGTTAAGTCTGCTTTATAATTATGGTTTCGTACAAACATGAACGGGAAGTATTGATACAAAATTTAAAGAATACATTCTTGAGAGACGAACATTGATTAACATAGGAAATATGTTCTCTGTTACGTTAGTCACTGAGTTATAAATAAACAGTAAGTTACCTTCCATCGGGGACGATTATTTACCCTCGGAAATTTCAGAACTGAATTGCTTTATCTGATCTAAGACTTGGTTGAACAAAGAGTCATGATGAGTCGGTAAAGAATTTAAAAAAAAATAAAGCCTAATTAATGTTATTCATTCGAAAGCTATTGATAAGTTTTCAACAGGTTAATCGGATAGGATGCTGTGATAAACTAAAAATTACTCGCCACCCTCCAAACCTTACGTTAAACATTCGGAATATCGGTTGATGTTTTTGTTGCAGTTTCTGACACCAGTACATTCACATGAAAGCTTCGATGCCATAGATCACGATGTGAATTCCTTTGCCACGTCGCTTATCAGCGTTCTAAGACGAACACCAAAGGGCGGATATGTCATCTATATAACGGCTGATCTCAATCCCTCACTTCTAGCATGTAAGTTTTCTCACTTCAGTAAGTTTTCACTCGGCAAGAGTCGCCAGTTAGAGGGCATTGCGCTTACGAACAGGTGGAATAAGTCCCTATTTCATGGGACGTCCTGGTTCATAGGGGAGTCCCTATTAACCCGGACACATCCCGATAGATAGGGACGTACGCGATCTGGTAACCTCGAGAACATTTTGGAAGCGTTTGCCACGTTCTTTCAACATTCTCAACGAAAAAGACGTCCGAATGAAATGCATGGGTCCAAATATTCTGATATGAATAAACGTGATAACGAATTGCCGAGTGATATTCAAATACTATATTGCCACCTTCGCTAACAAAACTATTCATTCTATCTAGCAGTGTAAAAAAGTAATTCATACTGTTTTCTTTCAGTACTCAGAGCTGAGCAATACACTGATCACCCCTTCTCGACACTATTCGCCGATATCGGAGGTTTGCGCAAATACCAGCCTTTCGGGGCAACGTTCTCGGGATTGGATCAAGTGGAACGAAGAAGAAGAGAAATAGGGTCGAATCAGATGATAGATAACGAGTGGAGTCTTTTCGAATATGAGGGTAAGACTGAAGTAGTAAAGGCACAGTTTTACTATTAATTAAATGATGATTGGTGTTAATTTTGTCAATAAGAAATCTATTTATTTTTTGATAATAACATTTAAGCGTCATTTTGACTTTGCTCGACGTCCTGCAAAGTGAGTTACAATCGTCAGTATAATACCCAATGGTCAAACCCTGGACCAACCGCTAATTAGACGTTCGCCTTTTTTCTCATATAAAGTTTTCCTCGCATCCATTTTGTCGCGAACGTCGAAAAGGGTGTTATTAGATGTCAGGACCTGAAACGACGCCCTCAAAATTCCTATGGGCCAAAATGCGATCGTCCTTTTGACGTTGTAAGTTACGGAAACGTGGAAGAAAAAATAAATTTAAAAGTATTTTAATATAAATATATTTGTTTTGTGTTGACCAGATGAATATGCAGGATTAGGCGTGCCCGTCGGTATTGTCATCCGGAAAGGATTTCCCAAAGAGAGTTTTGTCAAAAGGATTCGACAAAATATTGAATTCAAACTGGACGTATCAGGTAAAAATCTTATTTTTATTAATTAATTTATTATTTTTTTTAGAGCGCTTATATTAACCTGAGCGCTATAAAACACAATTGAATATGACGTAAAGACAGTTTTTATCGGTGGATTATTATAATTATATTATTATTATTAATAAAATAAATAATTATTGAACAACTGACTGATTTTGTCTTTAGAACGATATCTGCAAAACACATGAGGGTCGATTTTATAATTTCATTTGATCTACTGTGAAAAAACAACACCTTCCGATTTCTATCTTATACAGAACACCGCTGTTTGGAGCCCATGTCACCTCTGGAACCATTGATGTTCGATCAGCACCTGTACGGACGCAAACAACTCTCGACTCTCGACGCCCTTGGCCCAGCTGCACACATGGTGCTTGGCGACCCTATTGGTTGTGACGGCTTCGTTCGGGGATGGGAGTTTATTCCAGGTAAATGCAAAGTATATTTATCTAAAACTAAAATTTAAAGTGTATATATGAATACACAGGTGTTTTTCTTGTGAGTCTTTTTTTTTTCGTACGCGGCCAGGAGTATTTCCAGATAAGTCCAGAGGTCATAACATAATGAATATTATATAAAATGGAAATCCACCAAAATCAGAATTTAGACCTTAAATCAAAGAACACTTCTCGATCGTCCTTTATATTAAAAAAAAAATAGTAAATTTGTGTTTATCATTAGATATTATAATTTATAGAAATTCTATTTGACAGAGCTGGCGGCTGACGTTTATTTCACAGTGTTTCGCATGAACAGCGACGAGACGGGATACGAATTGCAGCAATTCTACGCGCGTGAATTCTTGGTAAATAACCCATTTATTAACTTTTGTAACATCGAAAAGGATTATACCCGCTATCTGAACTGTGTCTCCGCTTGATGTAAAAATTACAACCATGCCTTAAGGTCATTTGACATCGGCTCTTGAGATAATTGCCCAAAGGTCAATAAAAAAAATGAAAAAAAAACTGAAATATCATGCACAAAATGTAGTTTAACGCATCTTTATGTTTTTTTTTATGGAATAGCAGATTAGAAATTGAATTTGTGTGCACTGTAAAACGGTTCCAGAAGTAACTATTAAAAGTTACTGCTCAAAACGGATCAGTATTCATATAATAATTAGAGGCGTTCTAAATAACGCATCAAACAAGGCGAACGATTTTTCGTATCCACTCTATATCTTTGTTGCAGGAAAGCGAGATCGGGCACGTGACCTATATGTGTAGCAACCAAAAGCGCAAGGTGCAGCGAGGAGACTTTTACGGAATCCAGATTGTAGATCCAGATGATAGTTTCGACACATACCCAGTCAGGTATATCATTTTTACAGACCACAGCGATACATTACGGGATCAGTCAAAAGTAATACGTTCCCAGTCAGGTTCCTAACACATCCAGGTATACATTACGTAAAACGTCGAGACTTCACGTTGGTAGTTGCTCAATACTTCGATTGTACATGGTAAAATACACGACTCTATTTTCACATACATAACCCCCTGCAATAGCAAACCGATAGTCATGCCGTCAAGTAGACTTTATATCGGATAATAATTCGATAGTCATGAAGTCTCCGTAGACATTATGCCTTATTCTACAATGACAATTATCATATTCTAAATGTATTGTTATTTGCTATCACAGTCCATGTATGCATGTTTAGTTTGTATACCAATTCAATGCAAACGCATTGCAAAACCAATAACATTTATCTTATCTCTATCTATTTCTCTTTTCCCATATAGACGAGTCTTAAATCCATCAAACCCATGGGACGAGCACTATCCATGCGGCCCACAGTTGATGCCCTGGGAACTAGGTCTAGTGACGTCATTGGAAACCGAAGAAGACGAACCGGTTCACTTCCTGCCCGTTGGAGAGACCCAGACACACCCGATCGCGCTGGCGTTCAAACCCATCATGGATGAAGGTGTGTGTGACTATAGCAATAACGCCAATTTATTTTATTGAATTAGTAGTTTATAATTAAGAATTATCCCCGTGGTCAGCAAAGTGCGAAATCTGGATGCATATAATATTGAATGATAATATCAAATAATAATGATATTTAAAAAAGCCAATATATTTCTTAGTCCATAAAACAGAGGGCGCGCGTCGCATGGTTACTTGAGTAGAACCGCACCTGCTCCGTCACTGTATATGCAATGATTCCGTATTATATATACTATACAATGGCATGACTGTCTTTAAAAAAAGGCATTTTTATTTGTCCTCTCAAATTTACCTTACCATTTCTCTATTAAATTCTGTGATTTATGGATAAAAAAAACATGTTTATGACCACGCTATGGATATCGACTGCAGAATGCCTTATTTTGTTTGCCAACACACACAGAAAAACGAACATGTGAGTCTACTCCTAGATGTATGATTATATCATTTGTGGTTTAAACAAGATTATACAACAAAGTATCATAATATCCAAACTTATATAACGCATTTCCCTCACCTTCGCTCCCGCTTCCACTCCAGATCCCGCTTCCACTTCCACTGGAGCCTAAATCGCAAAATAACAAAACAATGCTTTACAGTCTCGTAGCTTTTATAATATTAAATGAAAAGTGTATCTTAACTATGAAAACTAATGTGAGAATTAACTTTATAAATAAATGTGTTTTGAACAAACAAAAACTAAAGTAATTTTTGTTCCGAACAAAATTAGTTGGATCAAATGGATCAAAAGAGGAGCATCCCACGAGGTGTTCCTCAAAAAGGTGTTCCTTTTCAAATTTCATCTAGCTACAAACTTTCAAAAAAAGCCTTCTAGCTACAAGAATTTAAGGAACACCTTTTTAGATTTTTGTCGATTATTTTGTTCAATTTTATTCAAAGATATCTAGCTAGGCATAATTAACTGAAATACAAATAGAAATTGGTCATATATACCAGTTTTACTATTTTCTTTTTCATAAAAGGTGTTCCTCTTATGATTCTAGCCAGCTAGATGAGTGCAGTGAACCCAGCTAGCTACAAAAATAGGAACACCTTTTTGTAAAAATATTTTGTGAATAATATTTGTTTTTGCGTATTTCAAAGTTACAAGTGATTTTATACGCAAATAAGCACTTTTTGAAAATTTGGTCGTGGGGTGCCCTTCTTATATTCTGATTTAATTTTCCTATTTACAGCTATACACATTTTGGAAATACAGAAATTTACCAAAAAATATGACTTTATGTGTGTGATATTTTCCCCACAGGCTTCGTCCTATCGTGTCCATGTGCTGATCACTCCGATTGCTGGCAAGGGGGTGATCTCAATATGGTTTGCGACGTCAGCGGACAGTGTTTGTGCGCGCGCAATTTCGTATATAACAGGAAAAGCAACAAGTGCCTTCTGGGTAAGAAAGTAATAATAGTAACGCCAGTAGTATTCTTTTTAAAATTTTAAAGCGTTTTTATAAATATTTTATTAAATTCATTGAATGAGTTTATCTCGATAATAAATTTAACAACCAAATCATATATCTAAAGGAGTGTTCACGCAAAAAAATATCCTAAATTTTTGCGTGAACAGAGGGGATAAATTGCTATGTTTTTATACAAATGTGACTTTCGAAAATATCGGATTTTGTGCTATTTTCTGAGCTTTTTCGTTTGCGTGAACACGGCCTAAAGGTCATATTGCAATTCAGTAAAATGGGCAGTTTCGGGTTTTACTCGCATGATCTATGCGGATGCTATGTTCCAGCAGTAAACGTATTTACCACGTAAAAATAAATGCAAGCACTGCTATAGCTTGTGCTTAAAGTACATTTGTTTTCTACTCACTAATTTATCATTCTGTTAAATCTACAGATGTGTTGGAGTGGGAAGTGCGACATGCGGCTTTCCAGAAATCCACTTTTGGCGACGCGGACGACTTTTCCGCAAACAGTGCTGTAGATGGCGATACCCATGGAGGTAATGTTACGCTAAGAAATGGATATTCGTGTAATGTCCATTTTAAGACGTGATGATAAATGTAAATTTATTTTACATATACACCTGTAAATGAATGATTAGTTACATCGTAGAAAGCTATGATGTGCTTGTATGCGATGCATCTATGGCGATTCTTCTATCATTGCTTTTAGATTGTTTAATGTTCCGATTTTAAAAGTTTATTTTAACAGAAATTATCAACTTGTTATTCGTTATGCATGTATGATATGATTTCTTGATTCTCTTTTTCTCGATTTTTGTAGTTTATTTTTTCAAAAAATATTTGACATTTTTTTACGCGAGTATTTTTGCTACTTAAATATAATTGAGTAATTGAGGTAACTGTTTAACTAAGTATGTTTCAAACCACTTTACAGAAGAGTACGTTTACGGAAAATCATGTTCGAAGACCGAAGCCGACGGCGACCCGACTCCGTATATTGCACTGGAATTCGCCCACGTGCTCGATGTGCATTCCGTTGAGATTCTCGCCCCGGAACCCAGAGGTACGTGTACATTGTATTTGTAACATATATGTATATGTTCATGGTAGTAGTCGACATTTGGGCCTTTATGCCTTACATATTAAAAACTGCAGCTCATTAAAATTAATGAACTTTTTAAAAACTATTTGTAAGACCAAATGACGCTGAACTCCGAAAACCTTACTACTTAGAGTAATGTTCTATGCCTATTGCCACACACACCCTTATCCCGACCCCTGGGGCCCTATTCTGAAACCTATTTGAATTTCGCACTTAAAACTCCAAAACTGTTGTAATTCTGTTATTGCTTGATTTTCAGTTCGAATAGATTAAGCATCACTTAAAGAATACTTGTAAATAAAACAAATTATTGATGTGCAAAATTAGTTTTATTTTGATTTAACATTAAATTTTATATTTTATCACAGGTAAAAAAATACTACATGCAATTTTATATATTCCTATCGCATAGTCCGTCAACATTCAATATTTCATCATCACCTTATCATTCAACCCTGTAACCAATCATTTAGTTTACACCGACACAGTCCCTTAGTAACCGCTCATCGCATGGTAACCATTCGCAGCCGGATAATACTCGTATCCATACTGATCCACACCATATCCCTGGTCTACCAAGTTGACATCACAGAAATCGCGGTAGTTATAATTATCGCCGAAATTATAGCTTTCCATTCCGGAATTACGGCTACCAGGAGCACACGGCTGCATATAGGCGTTGCTATTGGAGCAGATCACGAAACTTCCCTCGTCGTTATAGTAAAACCCATCATCACCGCAATATCCTTCGTATTTACCGTGATAGATATTTTGTTGCTTGTAGGCGATTTCGTCATCGTATCTGTTGTTGTTGTTGTAGTCACGTGGTTCCTTATTATCGCCATAGCTGCCGCTTTGCCAGCTCTGCGCATGCGCGAAATCATGGAGGCCGTCATCATAGGTATTGCCCTCGGCTACTGGAGTGCCATATCCATTTTTATTTCCCGCCGGTTGAGTACCCAAGGCCGGATACACCTGTACTCCGTAGCCTTGATCGACCAGGTTGATATCACAGAAATCGCGATATTGGTAATTCCCGCCGAAATTATAGCTATCGAGACCAGAATTCTGACTTCCGGGAGCACATTTCTGCATGTGAGCTTGACTGTTTGAGCACATTACGAAAGTGTCTTGGTTGAGGTAGTAAAATCCGTCTTCCCCACAATGTCCTTCGTATTTACCGCGATAGGTTTGTTGTTTCGTGTATGCGACTTTCTTGCTTATGTCACGTGGCTTGCCATAATCGGGTTCTTTTTCATAAGCATGGGAATCGTCGTGAATTTCATATCCATCGTTAGTTGTGTGAGGTTTGCCGTATTCATTCATAGGTTCATATGAGTTTATGGTTTCAGCGACATTGTATTCGTAGCTATGTGGTGTGCCGTAATCCGGGTTGTATTGTTCACGCTTTTCGTTTGTAGCGTATGCATATCCACCGTCTTTGAGAGGGTGTCCATAGCTGACAAAAACGAGCGAACAGCTAAATAGCCAAAATGTGAAACTCGACATTTTCTATTCTATAATATTCTTAAATATTAATAATTTTGTGATATTATGATTCACTCACGACTAGATTTGAGTGGATGAAGAATGAACGCAGCGCAGGCAGTATTTATACTAAATGCATCGGTAATATTCAGCCAAAAAGTTCATTTGGCACGAAATTCCCCATCAACCGCCGCCTGATTTAGGAAGAGGTTCCAAAACGTCACGAAAACGTCATGATTTGATGGCATAATTAAATCTTCATCACTTTTTGCATTTTTATGTCTGAAAAATATCGTCACGTCGCAGCGAATTCAAAATTCAAATTATAAACTTGTCCTCATGCATTCTTTCTTATACCTTTATTCGATAACGTCTTTTCGATTACAAGCCTATTCGCGATGTTGTAGAATTCTGACAACGTTAAATCTGGCTACTCGGGTAGCTATGTCTCGTCTCTCTGTCACTGCAATGACGGATCACCATAGTGACACCATAGTGACACAATAAGGTGCGCTCACCTTTCGCAAGGGGGTTGCACTCGCCTGTCGTCTGCATGAGCGATAATGTGTCACGTGACAGATGTTACTCTCATGAGGCGAGCGCTTGGTGTGAAATATGCATGTATTAGTGTAATATACATGTATGAGTTATGCAGTAATGGGAATGTGCGTATTAAAGACATATAGAAAGAGTCGCAATTTAACAGAATGCAGCATTTAAATACTATTGAGTTTATCACTAACATAGGTTATATATATCGCATTTTCACGAACGGGTGGTTAGGGAGTGTTGGGAGGGCAGATGGACGATGAAAAAGTAATTTTGAGCATAGTTCATCCGAGGTTGACTTGATTTTGAAAGACTATAATACCCACCAAATTTATGTTAATATTTCAAGATACGTGTATATCGATATCGAATTGATCTTCGATCTTTACACACTTCAGCGGGGCTAGCGAGAGTCTGGGCGACCTCGACATTTTAAATTCACCTAAATTAGAGACTATTTCTGACTACCAAATCATATTTTAATAGTAAAATTTAAGATCTAAATTTTGCCTTCTTTGCAGAGGTGCTTGCGAGAGTGTGGGCGACCTCGACGGACAACACGACGCAGCCTGACCGCATCATCTACAACGGAACCGCCGACATGCATTCGCTGCCTTCAGTGTCTATGATCCAGATTATTGGTAACAAATATCTAAACTGCCCTTGCTTATAACGAATATTTAATAAGATTGCGGCAAAAATTGTGATTTCATTTTGAATATATGGTTGCTTTTTAGCCCTCAGCCAACACTTTGGCTGAAGGTTATTGCTATCGCCGTGTCCGTCTGTCTGTCTGTCTGTTTGTCTGTCCGTCCGTAAACAATTACCTTGTGAACACACTCAAGGCTACAATTCTTCCCAAATTGAAATATTTGGCATACAGTTATTATGGGTGCTAATAAAGGTTGGGATTGTAAATGAGCCATATCCGACCAAGGGAAATGGCCCAACTGGACTTAGAAACATTCCCTTATAACCCCCTTCATATATGGAGTTTGTGAACACACTTAAGGCTACAATTCTTCCGTAATCTCAATTATATTTGGCATACAGTGAGAATGGGTGCAAATAAAGGTTGGGATTGTAAATAAGACATATCCGACCAGGCAAAATGGTCCAACTGGACTTTAAATAATCCCCTATAAGCCCCTTCATAAATATCAATTAAGGGAGCTTGTGAACACACTCAAAGGTACAATTCTTCACCGATCGCAATTATATTTGACATTCAGTTCGTATGGGTGCTAATAAAGGTTGGGATTGTAAATGAACCATATCCGACCAGGAAAAATCCCCTATAAGCCCCTTCATAAGCGTTTTTGTCCTCACTAGAAAATTGCTTTCGTGGCTGAGGGCTTTGCATCTCTGATGCCTATGTTTACTGGTTGATATTTCATGATGATATGGTACAGTCTATATAAAGATGAGGGGGAGGGGTGACGTGTCAATATATTTTTAGTATGATATGTAAATGCCAAATACTCATTAAATGGATCATACTACTATTAAAGTACTAGTACTTGAATTAATAATGCATTAAAGCGAATCTGTATAAACTTTCGTCTATAAAAATATTTAAACGAAACACTGTTGCTAGTGTGTAGACTATAGATCTTTAACTATGTGCTAACCTTGGTCGTTGCCAAATCTTTGACCTCTCATTACCAAGGTGACGAGCCGTGGATCTACCGCAACGACGAAAGTGGCGATTACGTGATCATCAACTTTGAGCTCGAGGACGGAATCAAGACGCACACGGCGGCCAACCTGGGGACTGTGGGATCGCTAGGGAATATACTCAGTATTTTGCGTAAGATTAGATTATGGAATTATTCTTATTTTTTAAAAAATGGACGTTTTTGCGTAAAATCCTGATCAATCTATTATGAAATAATTGTTTTAAAGTAGATTCTACCAGGTTTGAAAGTAAACGGAAAATATTTATCCCCCTTTAAATAGTTTTTCCCAATATATAATATTATATTGTAATTGACTTTCCCAATCGTCAAATAATATAACAAGACTGTCCAAGGACAGTGTGCCACACCTCGCATTTATTTATATGACTTTAAATCAGAAGAATTAACATCGGTAGCTCAGGACCACTCTTTTATAGCACCATAACTTTTTATATGGCGTATAAAACATACATATCATATTACTAACCATCCATAATTTATATATATATTCAGGTACATTTTAAAAGATATTTTGTAAATAAGAAACGTGTATTACATAAAACTAAACCAAAAAAATATATATTTTTAGCTTGGTACGGCTACATAGCCGCATTCGACCACGACGCCTGCTGGTATTTCAATGCTTCACGAAACTATATCGAGATTCTCAATTATACAACTCGACCCAATGCCGCATTGGAAGACTGCACCATATTCTATGTGGACGAAACTGAAATTGGTTCGGGCACGTATTTTATAAGGCAACTGCAAGGGGAAGGACTGGCGGTGGTGATTGACCAGTTGGAAGAAGATACATTGTTGGTATGTGTTATTTAAATCTTATATCAGTGTTATATCGGAATCGAAACGCACTCAATATATCAGGCGCTGATCCAGGGAACAATAACTTGTGTGGGGGTTGCGGCAACGGTATAAAACTTCATAGCGAATTGGAATTGGAGATGGGGGCTGGGGCTAAATCCGTGCCTGTTGAATCTTATTATTTTTTTTAAGTAATGAATATGACAGCAAAAAGGGATTGAGCCAAGAAGGATGTCTTTGTTGATATGATTACAATAAATATTTAGTTGTACTAATCAACATTTAAATAACTCCACATTATATTTTTATTCCATTTTCTTTTCAAATTTTAGGTGCGCCTTGGAAGTGACAGAACCACATTTACTATAACAAACATTGATGACATTTACACTGGGGTACGTATCGTTACCTATATCTATTTGTTTTACAACCATAGATAGTATTATTTAGACATTTTAGTGCACGTAAGAAACTACTTAAAACTGTAATCTTATTGATATTTACTATGTCATTTGAGCAAATAGTCAATTTGAATTCCAGCGCGTTTTTTTTTTCACGCAAATCTTGCTTAAATACAAAAGTAGGACCTTCTAATGAAATAAAAACAGTTCTGGTGAAAAGCTGCGTTCTAATTTGCGTAAATGTAAACGCGCCCTTAAACATTGCACATTCCCATAGGTGACGTTTCCTACAACTGGCGATCCGGGATTGTGTTTATCGATCAACAGAGGCATTCGAAACGTCGCTTCACTTTCCCTTGACAGTGGATGTGCCACGAGTTTCAAACTGATTGGCATTGATAACGGTGAGTATATCATACGGATTTGAAGAATTGCAAACAAAAAAATATATTGCTGTTATATTTTTGGTTTAATTATCCCAAGGGTTCTGTGCATAGTTACACTCTATAAATGAACTTGAATCAGAACGTTGCTGCATTGAGATAACAATGCGTCACATCGAATGTTTATGATTATCACAACGTTAGAATTATACGGGAAAATACGATAAGATTTCCCTATATGATTTACCATTTGCATTAGGTTTGGAATATATTTTCTTTCCAAAACCAGCAAAAATCTACTTACATGTAGTACCATTATGAATTCATTATGCATTGAAACCTTCCCTTTCTATTGAAATTCTCTATTCTATTAATTCTTCCATTAAAGGTGCGCGCATTCTGCACTATGACTACCTCTACACCGAGGTGACCCCAGACGAACAAGGTCTGGTTTCCGTATTCAACGCTGGTGATCCAATGAAACCATGTATCCAAGTGATTGACGTGTTTCCTGTCAACGAACGGGACCCAACACCACCTCTAGGTGAGTTATATAATTTTGAATTAAGGACTGTTAAAGTCTAGACGAAACTAGAAATATGTCCGTTGGAGCACGAATGGCCCGCTACTTATAAAGTTGAAGCGCCATTACGGGTTGGCTTTCTAGACATTTCGCGATATTTGAGGCATCTATCGAGGGCCGAACCGGATGTCGGGTGTGTATACCATCATACTATAAAACGATGAACTATCTATATAAGTTTCGATTCAAAAAAGTTGACGCGGCGTTACGGTTTGGCTCTCGAGAAATTTCGCGGTATTCGAGACATTCGTCGAGCGCCGAACCGGATGTCGGGTGTGTATACCATCATACTATACAACGATGAACTATCTATATAAGTTCCGACTCAAAAACGTTGACGCGGCGTTACGGTTTAGCTTTCGAGAAATTTCGCGATATTCGAGACATTTATCGAGCGCCGAACCGGATGTCGGGTCTGTATACCATCATATCAAACAACGATGAACCATCTATATAAGTTCCGACTCAAAG
>LQRL01170388.1:0-12954 GCA_001703475.1 Hydroides elegans | reverse complement strand
ACATGTCATTAAACTTACAGGGCTCGAAACTCGATGTTTTTCGCGTGGACCAATGGGGCCCCCGCGATTAAAAACCTGGTGGCCCAAACCGAAATCCGGGGGGCCCGAACATGTATTAAATGAAGAAGGTTTGAAAAATTGGGCCTCCGACCTTAAAAACCGGGTGCTATTTGGAAATTTCGAGGTCATTTAGAAATTTCGGGGGTCAATGGCCCCTGGGCCCCGCGAGTTTGGAACCCTGAACTTATAAAGCCGCAAAATCATACTATTGTAGTTGTTTTTTTTAAATTTAAGTGCACAGTTTATTGACGACTGTAAAAAATAAATATTCCGTTTTATGATAATAATAACTCAACTTTATGAACGTTACCGAGTTGGAGCTACACTCCAAATAACAAGAATTTACTCCCTCTCCAGCGTTTGACATTAGCGGTCGCACGGTCGCAAATGCGACTAACTTTTGGGCCGCGCGACTATCTTTTCAAAGTTAGTCGCGCACTTCGCGACTAACTTTTACCCGACATTAGAACTTAAATGGCTATTTTATACATTTGTTTTGCTCGCGCCTTCGGCGCTCTCTTAAATGTTCGTAGACAATATTAGTCTTACAATGAAAAACGTGTTTCGCTCAGTTTATGCGAGTGTCGGTTGATATGTGGACTTCTATATTTGTTATAAGTATTCTACTATCATTGGGTACATCATCTCTAACGTAATAACCGTACTTGGCATACGATGGCCCTATGATGGATCCGGTTAGGAGTCTGCGTATCAAAAGGAATGAGGTTTGACGTAAGGTATTCATGATAAGTTATGGATAACATTTCGTCGTACGTCAGGCAATAGAATGGCCTTAGATTAAATAAGTGTCAGATGAGGTTATGTGGTTTTGGGAAAGCTACATTGCTTCGAAACCAAAAATTGTCGTACGTATAAGTGCATATAAAAACATCTTCACCTAATAACTGTATAGCCATAACTGTTAAATCATCTTTAATCAACTTAAAATCCATATAAATGTAATTTACGGATACAACATATTAGAGCATATATTAATTCTTTAAAATTAGACATTTTTTGGCGCGACTAACTTTTCCGTCGCGCGACTAACTTTTTAGAGTTAGTCGCGCGAGCGCGACCATCGATTTCGAGTTAATATCAAACGCTGCCTCTCTAAATATGCCATATGTTGGAAATGGGAGCAGATTTTGGCTGAAAAAGAATAGGTCCACCATATAAAGTAGAATGTGGACATAGCCGTTTTCAGCCGAAATATTTTATTTGTTGAGATAAATTTTCTCACAAGAAAAAAATACTTAACCATCGGGAACACGTAATTGAACGGGTCGGGAACACGTAATTGATTTGGGAACACACAATTGACCGGGTTGGGAACACACAATTGACCGGGAACATACAATTGACCGGGTTGGGAACAAACAATTGACCGGGAACACATAATTGACCTGGTTGGGAACATGTAATTGACCGAAATAGGCGGGAACACGTAATTGACCCGGAACACATAATTGACCGCAACATCAAGTCTTTCATATCCAAGACTACGTTTTGTAGGTCCTCGTTGCCGAGAATTATTTTGTCCGAAACTTTTTAGGGAGGACCTTTTGGCTTTTTTTTTTGTTTAAGATATTTTAGCGAGAGCAAATAAGGAACCATCAATGCCTGATATTTGCCCACCAAAGATATACATGTATGGCGTAATAAACGTTTGGTTTCGTCGACACGTTTATGAGTTGGTTCCATTTCAAATTCACTTTGCCTGCACCTGTGGCAGCCATTTAGCGAAATGACACGTTTGTCATCTTGTGAAAAAGAAACAAGAGACAGAAGAGGTTCACCCGATAAGAAATAAATGGTTTTGGTACGAGACCCAATCATAATGTATAGGGTCTACATGTAGAATTTGGGACACAAAATAAAGCCAATGCTAAAATTTGTATACTGATGCCTCCTTAGTTGCCATAGGCATTTGTCAATAGTGGTATGACTGAAACGTCGCAATAAAATGTGCATGTCCCCCTATAAAATCCTCGCTTAGGTAATATATTCTTACACCAGACTACCTTGGAACACTTTTGGGTGAGACCATTAAGCAACGTTCTTTATAGCTGCTCCTTATTGAGAGTCCTTGTACATATTCTTGACGAGTTTCGATCATTGAAGTAAATTGTTTGCATTGAAAGTGCGATGCAACCTGTTTTTTGCAGTCGCTGCTTAACCATTTGCGCTTGCCTCCATCAAAATTCAATGTTAAGTGTTGACATATAGAGTTTTAGTTTCTACACACAGACCGTGCCTCGAAATCGCGTCTCCATCTCTTGATACATCAAATGAGGACTTCGCACTCATTTTTGTCACTTTTTTTGCGTCTGATTTATTTTATTTCTATATATATCGTCAAAAGACTGATAACTGAGTTAGCCCAGTTAGCATAACGGGCTTATTTTTGCAGATTATTTCGTCTAATGCAGAGAAATAGAAACAGGGAAAAACAATTATTGTTGAATGAAATAATTAGAATTGAATTAAAGTGACAGGTTACATTAACTGATGAGTGATCTATCATCGCATATTCGCAATATTGAAATTGTTACGGTATCCAATTCAAGACATTGGTTTACGTCATGTCATAACTGCAACATTTGAGGTTCTTTGTACGTTATAGATAAACCCATGATCAACGATGTACGCGTCACACGCAGTCCTCATTTGCGTCCAGGTTCCCCTTCTCTAAACTGATTGTCAAATCTCATGCTTTTGCGATATAACATAGCCTAAGCCAAAAAAAAATGCTTAAGGCACGATCAAGCCTGCAATGTTAGATTTGTCAACAGCCATGCGCTCAATGGCTAATAAAGGCAACTTCGGCGGACCAATTATGCATACAATTAGATCTACTCTAAAATATTGTCACAGCTCTCTTAATCTGTTTCGTGATCGTGATGTGTACGATGAGCTATATAGTTTTATCATATTTGGCTGTGCTCTTTTTGCAAATCTGAGTTTGTGCTGCATGGTTTATCTACATTTGTCAGTTGTGTGAGCCTAGATCGTTTGATTGCCAACGTGGCCCCTTGTACAACTGAGAGCGTGCGTGCAACATGTGGTCTGTTTTACATACGGTATATCGTAAGTACAACGTGTCGGGTGGTTCAATGTGGATTTTTGTCAAACTGAGGCGTATGAAGATTCGATCACAGTGATACGTTTTAGCATTGCTGTATAACGTATAAAGCGCATGATGTATATTGAGGTGTTATTAAACGGATCAAGCAGATCCATATGTGGCAAGCAGCGGTTACATGTATAAAAATGCAAATATTGGTTTACCGATCACCTCTCATGCAGCCTTTTTTGTATGTAAATCACACATCAATATTATCCATTGTACGCTTTTAAAAATCATTAAAAAAAATTGTTTAAACTTGTAACTCGTGATCTCTAATAGGTACAATCCGCGTGACGTCACATGACAGCATTTAAAGGGCTAAAATGCACTGGGTGGCTTGAGCTGCATTTCTGCTATCATTTCATACCAATTTCTAGGTAGTTTAAACATGAAAATGATGGGATTTTGATCGGTTTTTAACATTTTCAATTAAGATAATCCCCATTTGAACCCATCTTTGTTAGCATTAGCCATGTTTCAAATGAAATTGAGAATCTATAAGCTGGTTAACCCGGAAATAAGATAAGCTATACAATGCCTTCTTCCTATAGTTTTTCGTAAAAAATAACAGCATCTTATCGCCAGTCCTCGCTATCCAGCAAAGTTTGGCCATGAGATGTCATACCCTATTTCCAGATACTATAATTTATATTCGTTTCACATATTTGAGCGCCTGTTTTATCTTCCCATTTGAATGTTTAAATGAAAAAAGGCGCTAAACTAAAGATCAAGACTAAATATACATGTACATGTATCGGTATTTATTTGCTGTGAAGTTTCATTCAGTGTTTGTTTCAGATCCAAATATTAGGATAGTTATTTATCTATCGTAAGATAACACACAATTTGTATGGATTTATATTGCATTAATAAATCACGGATACGAACCAAAAGAACATTGTTTTTGAATGCGGATAGGATGCTGTGAGTATGCCGATGTGTACGTAATCAAATATATAACTGAAACAGATCGTCCATGAACAGTCGATTTTGTTCGAACAATTATCAAACAATATTCAAATCCTTGCTTGTATATGTCACTTACTTAATCCTTATGCAAAACAAAAATCAAGAATGAAACTAAAGCAAAAATCCAGCTCATTATAACCCCCATATAGATATATGATTTATGAAATTGTTAAGGTTATTAAAAACGCTTAAATTAACAACATAAGTGCGCTTAATGACTTTTCAAAGTCTTTAAAATTAATCGAATCAATTAATTGTAGTTCATTAGTTATCAATTCATATATTCATCATATATTTTAAGCGTTCTGGACAAATATATCGTTTTGTATCAACGATAATATTGTTAAATTGAAAGGTCCTTATCTCCATCATCTCAATATTGTATAATTTTAAAATAATGCATAAGTATTCATATAGTGTCTTATTTGACAGATATCTTATTTTCTGTCAGATTTAGGCTATTTTAAAACATAAAATTGACTTTAAAGTTGGGAGAGATCACTGTTGTTGCTTATGGATACCGCTCTGTTTTGGGGCTTTCTGCCACCCAGCGCACTGCGCATGCGCGGGAATCTGGCATTTGTTAGTAAACACGGATTGCTCCTATATTTTAACAAGTGCACACATATGTTACTTAAAACGAGAGCCTCGTAGGGTTCACATTTTATTTTGCATGCAGGATATATTGAAAGCATAGAACGTTGTGAATATTGCTTGCAGTCACTTAGCCTGCATGACGTAAGTTCTTGCGAAAAAAAAGTCAAATAACAGGAACTGACAGAGTCTATAGATCATCACCAAAGACGGATACAATAATGAACTGATCTCGGCTTTAGAATTTCTGCTCCGAAAATGAATGGTTTAGATAAGAGTCTTCTTTAGAAAATAAATAGTTTAATTTGATGCTCAACAAAAAGGATTACTGTGTTTGATGAATCTCTGCTTCCTCTTTTTTTTTCAGACAAGGAAGTTGAACTTTTTGCCGAGTTTATAGAACAGTGGTATTGGAGCTGACTCGTCTTTAGAAAATCCGCCGACTTCAACCATTGAGGTAAGTGAAGCTCTTTTTCAACTCGATATAATAGTATAATTAATAGCCATAATAACTAGGCGTGTATGTTGGTGTCCTCCTTCTGTTGGTGACTCGAAAATATTTTGAATCGACAAACTTCTTTTTATGGATTCATCTGTTAAATTAAATATGAATCCCTTTTTTTCGGCAGATGTGGTTTCCTTTTCTATTAACGAACATCATGGGTTTGATATTGAAAATTAGATTTTCTCTACAAGAGTTAATACAGTGGCCTTCTACGATTGGTTTTATTTTTAAAAAAATCTAATTCGAAGTAAGACGACTGATATAATCAAATGTTTTTGAGAAAGTTGATTTGATATAAGTTTTGTTTTCCATATATTTACAAAAAATATTAACCTATCAAGGAATCCAAATGAGTTTAACGCTTAGGCGAATGAAATGAGTCTGAACCCTGTATAAAAATAAACCGTGTAATCAATCTCATATGGCCATGTCGTGTAAACGTTTAAATCGACCTGAGTGTTTAGTCTTGCAAAGTCTTGCCTGCAAAGAGTTTGCTAAGATTCGGTGTGTCTCATCTTGAATTCGAGTAGAGAGACAATGTCCGTGCACTTGAGTACTAAGTGCTCGATTCTGTCTTATCTCCTTGTCTGGTCTGAGAAAGTTTTGTGATTTTGTCTTGCAAAAAATGTAAGATTTGTGCAACAATTTTTGGTTTTCCTCGCGGTTTTTTTCCTGGCATTCTTAAATTATCGGGAGACCAGTTTGACTATTTAAAATTCTAGTTTCGCCACATAAAAATGAATATATATTTATATACAATGTTCTTTTAATAAATGTGCTTAATAACATAATAAAAAAAACAGGAGAAATGTGCATACATGTATATTATAAAATCAACCCGTATTGTTAAGATTTGTATTGTTTAGTAAAATTATGTTATGCCTTCATTAGTGTTTTAAGCAACCGATGGACGTTTTTTTTTTCTGCAAATGAATTGGAAGGGGAAAAGATTAATTGTATTCGAAATTCAAAAAGTAATTTGAAAAAAAAAATAAGGGAAATTATTTTTTTGAACTTCATATCACTTGTTAACAAATCCTGGCACTACAGTCGTAACATGCACAAACAACATGTAGATCTACCATATGTAATTTTGCTTCAAATATTCTGAATGTTACTTTATCTCATATTGGTTATGGAAACTCTTGATTTTATTGCTAACGGTGACTTGGAAATAAATAATATTGATTTATCTTAACAATGTTGTTCTGGAAGGATAACACAAATCTAAGCTTTAATATAAATGACTTATAACATAAAATTCATATTTGTTACAAGTTAAAAATATTTGTGTTATTGTTCCAAACAATTTCTTATACATTCTAGCTATAACCTATCTGTATATTTTCGCTTTATTCGAATATAATATCATGATTTGTCTTATGCATAATTTTAAAAATGTGTCCAACAATTTTCTTTACAGTCTCATTTCGATATGATTAAATTTATTTGAAAGCCTACATTTTTGTTTTGTGGACATGCAGTCATGTGATTTTCGAAATTTACCGGACTGCAAAAAAAAAATGAATCTAATAAGCAAAAAATGTCGTCGTAAAATGTTTTGGACACATTTCTAGACTGATTTTGAAATTGCATTAGGACCTCGTTAAATAGTCAAATCTCTCTAGATAAGGTTTACCTGAACTTTTTCCTCTTTGCAAAAATCTGTTCTTCATCGAAGTAAAATTGTGGATTGGTCCTATTAATACGAGGTTCTATTGTGGTTTAAAAGTTTTATGATTAAAGCGAAAATGATTTTATCAAGAATCAAGCATCATTATCATTCTTTCTAATATTCAGTAAATGTCTTTCTTTCATTTCTATTTTCCTGAAAATGATTGCTTTATACTTTGCAGACTTACACTTTCACAGCGATACAAAAGAATCGTTAATCACCAAGCGCACTGAAAGTTAGAAAAGCACCCTTGTAGATACTTTCACAGAATTATTTGTTCTTATACACAATCTCAGCCCGAGAACACTTTCTCTGATTTGAAAATGAACTCTAAAAATCAGTATAATCATGTCCCTTCTTCGCTGTGCGCTTACTAAATCAAAGCCATCAGATTCTTGTGATATCACCAAAGACAATCCAGATTACCATAATGAAAGGACTGTGGCATCAAAATACATAATGTCACAAATTCAAGATGAACATGATCATTCTGAGCAACCGATTCCTCTTGATTTCACTAAAACAAGCTCTACACTTGGTCAGAATGCAGCCACGAATTCAACCGATTCGATGGATTCTTGTGTTAAGACACTCAAATCCTTTATCATCAGCAAACAAGAATCAACGCCTGAAGCAGGACAGCAGGAACCCGTTACTTTAAGCGACTTCAGATTGCGAAGCTCTCGTAAAAGTGTAGCACGTCGACGCACCTATGAATGCAAACGATGCGACTCGTTTTACACCGAACAATCCCGTGTCTATTTGGAGCATCTACGCGACGTTCACGATGACCATATACAGATCTACCAGTGCGACGCCTGTCCGTACGCGTGTCCGAATCGCCACAAATTACTACGCCATCGCAACAGTGTCCATAAGGAACTCCCTCGAGCAAACCTCATTGATGTCATCGAAGTGCGTCAGAAGGAGGCAATCGAAGAATCCAAAATGGCGGCATTGGGTGCTCAAGGCAACCAAACAAATACCCAAATCAATACGCAGAAGATGAAAAGTAGTCCCCTGTATGGAACTCATTTTAGTCAACAGGCCAGTACTGAGGTTGATCCAGATGCAACGTCCATACTCACCATTAAGGAGCGCCAGAATATCTTCAAACAAGTACAAGATATGTTCATCGATGCAAATGACTCGTTTGGTGATGTCGCATTCAATCCTGGTCTAATGAGCCCCGCATTGCCTTATGTGTTTGAAAACCAAGATTATGGCAATACAACTGGAGGTGATGTGACGAGCGATGTCAACTGCAATGTTCTGGATTTGACTAAGAAGCCATCATACACTGACCCGAAGGAAAGCCGAAGGGGTGGGGTTAACGAACAACACAATGAAAACATGGATGAACCGCTTTCATTGGTCAAATCTAAAGCAGGTGATTCGCCCCAAACGATGGCTGTGCCTTATCCAAACGAAAAGCCAAAATTAATTTCAATATTGAAACCCTCTCCACCCACTTCTGATGGTCGTTTAAGTCATCAGTACAGGAGCGTTGATGATACAACGAGAGGTAACACATGTGATAAAGATTTGGCCGAAGGATCGGAAATAGTATCACCGCCATCTACTGTGAGGACCATAACCCAATTAAAACCTGAAATGACCGCTGCGATATCAGACACGTCGAAAAATCACGTTCCTCCAGTGAGCAGAGGTCAAACTCTGTTCAATGACAAGGGGGTATCACAAGTATCATCCCCGTTACTCCAGCCATTAACCATCGTGACCGACACCTCAAAGATGCCAAAGTCTTCCATTGGCCAGCATTCCGGTACACTAAATCAGGCTTCCCTTCCACTAACAACGCCGGAAATGGCACCTAAACCAGCTGTATCCACGACACCAAATGACCAGAAGTTACCAGCATCCAATATGGCGGACATGTTCAAATATCCGTTTGCCAAAATGGCGGTCGACGACCATGACAGCACGTACGACGGGGACACAGAAGTCGAAGCCATAACAACAGCGGCCGAGAAAAGAAGTGCCTCTAGCGGTGCTTTTGAATCCATGACGCGGAATAATCCCTACGATATCTTCAATTATAACAGCGGTGATGAATATATTTGTTCACCGATTAAGGCTCTGTCACGCATGGAGAATTCGCTGAGAAGGGTTTGGAATAGCGGAGAGCAATCAATACAAGCGGCAGCGTCTGCACCGACAGCGAAGAGTCAACCAAAAAGAAAGCGCACTTCGAGTAAACAAAGTGGCGAAAACCCACAAAAGCCCAATAATAATTCACCAAAAACTGAAAGTGTGTCATTACCGGCGGTGCCTGTTTCGATATCGACTAATGATACAGTTTCATCAAATGCCCCCCAAGTGGGTCCACAGATTCAAACGGTGGGAAGCAGCATTCATACCCAAGGCAAACATATGGCATCAGAGAATCCGTATAGTTATATCAAGTGCATCATAGCGTCCCACTTTGGTGAAGGGCCACAGTATGGGTGTAGGCTTTGCAGGTAACATATCTTTCAGGCTATCTGCATGCACTATAATTTCTCAGATTAAAATAGTTTTCACGCTATCACATCTTAATATCGCTTCTTAATCTATTTTTGGTTTGGTCTAATTATGAAAAAAAAAAATTATCTTAATTACATATATATAATATAATCTATAAATGGCTATCTCTATTATAACAATTTATATTGATTATCTAAATAAACCTTGATTTATGCTGCCTCTTTGTCCAAATGACAAGTAATATTTTCTCTCAAATCTTAATTCGCGCTATTACACTTTCTTTGATTTTCGATTATCTACTGCTTAAATTGTGGTGTTGTTAGTTAGTGTGTAACGATTTTGCTTCTTAATGCATTGTGCTAAAACCTTAAACGTTGGATGTAAAATTGCATTGTTTTGGTGTATCTAATTATTGTTGCTTCTAAAATATTGTGTCCATTCCAATTTTCGTTACCAATTTAGTTTCGGTGTGTTTTGCTGCGTGTGTTTTATTCGTTTCTCCCTCCATTCTCCCATTTTCTAGATACACGAGTGTGCAGAAGTGGAAGGTCGCTCACCACGTGCGCCACGTGCACTTGCGCAACGCCTTCTACAAGTGCGCTCACTGCGACTTCGTGTGCAAACGCAAAACAGAATGGACCGTGCACTTAGTGAAGCACAGTGGCAAGCGCGTGCACGCGTGCAAGGAATGCGACTATAAGACGGTGATGAAAAGGAATTTCGTGCGGCATATGGTGCATCATACGACGAAACACGCGGCCAAGTGTTTGTATTGTAGCTATTCATCGAGCGGAGAAGCGGCCATTCAGCGGCATATGTCCGAATTCCATCCGTCACCTAAGCAAGAGAAAGAACATTTAGAGGCGCAACTGGCTTTTCACGAGGCGTCCAAAGCTGCTGCTGTACGGGGAATGGAAATACAGCGCCAGTTAATGACCAGTCCACTTGTTGATACAAATAACGAAATGACGACATCAGCGGAAACATCCATTTTCCAAACACCGGAAGTGCCTCGGAATCCGTTTGTTTACCAAGGAGCATCGACCTCAAGGTCAGGGTCGTTTAGTGACAGTTCCACGTCATCGTGCGCGAGTTCAAAGGTCAAGGGCATTCACACGTGTCACGAATGCGGTGCGTCGTTTCGAGGAAGATCGAGTCTGCGATCGCATATGATAACACATTCAAATGAGACCCCATGGGCCTGTCAATATTGTCCTTTGCGCTATAAGAGAAAGGCGGATTTAGGAGCGCATATGAAAAACAAGCACAACATGCCTTTACCTACGGATGTTAAGCCTGAATTTGTACCAATAACTGGAATTGATTCCAATGACTCGCCATCAAATTTTACTGATATCAAAACGGGCCATCCGGGAAATAGTTGTTTCAACGAACAGCCGTTAAATCTCTGTGTCAAGCAAGAAATACCAGCCGTCGACGGCGTTGTAGATGACAGAATGGATTACCAAGAGTATGAAGACGATGATAACGAAGGTGGTGCGAGGGAAGACCAGCCACTTGACTTATCAACACCGACCATGATGTATTCCAGAGACAACCTAAAATGTAGCCATTGCTCCTACATCGCTAAATGGCCTGGTGATTTGAGGAGACACAAATTGATCCACTCTATTGAGCGGCGATTTCAATGCGGCATTTGCTCAAAGAAATTCAAATCTCATTACGACTTGAATACCCATTTGCGCCGTGTGCATAAGCAAACGATTCCTAGGGGCCGCATCTCCAAGTTTGCCATTCACCGAGCCTACCAGGGGCGCCCTAGTCACATGATGAATCAACACCAGTTTCGCCCTGGACTGGTTGAACGTCAACAGCGGATCCATCAACGTGCTCCTCCAACTACGATGTATCAGCAAACAAAATGCCGACGCTGTGACTTTGTGGCGAAAGACAGAGGCGAATTGGAGCGCCATATGAGTGTGCATACGGGCCAGAAACCCTGGGCGTGTCTATTTTGCGAATACATGTCCCACTGGAAAGGCGACATGAAGCGACATCTGGAGAAACATCACCCGGCGGCCATCGAAAAGTACGGAGATATTCAGCATTTACTGAGTCAATGCTACTCGATGGTCAATGAAGACAGCGACGGAAATACGAATGTCGATACGACCTTTTTCTCGGGCGATTCTTCTAGCGCACCCAATGATAGCGACGGGCGCACATCAGCGTCGCCGAGCCCTGTTAAAATATTCGGTCTTAACGGAGAAAAATGCGGTGGAGAGCCTGAGATCAAACAGAAGATTCTTCCAGATGGCAGCCGAAAAACGATCATGAAATGTCCGCATTGTTCATATGAAAACGAGGCATTATCCAAAGTCAAAACTCACATGGAAATACACGGCAATCTGAAGCGCTTCATGTGTCCCGAATGTGGCAAACGCTCTAACTGGGTATGGGACGTTCGTAAGCATATCCGGAAGGAACATCCCGGCGGAAGCCTGGATGTCATTCAAATGTCTGTGGAAGATGCGCGAAACAGCATCGAGCAATATATGGCCGATAATGCACATCAAGTCGTCGCAAGTGGGTCGCGCAAACGCGCTGTTGAAACGTCATCGCCGTCAAAATTTATCGTTCTCAAGGCGGAAATTCCCGAACCCAGTGCC
Organism: Hydroides elegans; assembly: GCA_001703475.1. NCBI lineage: Eukaryota > Metazoa > Annelida > Polychaeta > Sabellida > Serpulidae > Hydroides > Hydroides elegans. The sequence goes on along the minus strand of LQRL01170388.1, from coordinate 904 downwards.
GTTGTTTCTACGCCGCCGAGGCGACGAACTCCAGTGCAACCAGGAACACCGAGTCCATCGGCCAAATTGCGGCCGTTTAAATGCTCCGAGTGTGGACGCAGGTCCAATTGGAGATGGGATCTCAATAAGCATATTCGCACGCGCCATCCTCGCGCTGAGGTATGCATCCGATCCTATATTTTGGTTTTGTTGATAGATACGAGGGCGTGTGTTCTTGAATTTCATAGATCTGAAATTAAAACAAAAAGGCGTATATTTTTTACAATCTTCATGCAATGATATAATTCAAGCACAAGCCCTCGTATTAAATATTTTTTCGTTAATTTAAGTTGTTTTATTATACTCCTCATTGATGTTATCTGGATATATCTGTTATCTTGTGTTACGTTTAAATGTTTGATTTAAAATATGGTTTAAGCATGCTGAAACATTCGTTCGTTCATTGTTCAGATTTTTGTTTAATATTGGTTGTGATGAAATTGTTACCTTTCAATGTAAACATTTTAATATGTTAATTTTGTAAAGCTCTTTTATTGCATTTGCCTCTTCGTGTTCATAGTTTTGTATTATCCATTACTTGATGATGGGCAGTTCAAAACCCGCATGGATTGTTTTGCTTAATGAACCCGTGTTTTCAGTTTGACCTAGCCGCTGTTGTCCCTTGTGCAAGACTATATCAAATTCTTCCTTTTTAGCCACGGCTTGCTACGCAAGGCGTGGATTGTCCTACCACTTTGACGTTATTGATTTAGTTAGTTATTTATATATTTATTTATTTATTTATTTGTTTAGTTCGTTAACCTTTTTTTTTGAAAATGCTACTCCTCCTAAAGTTGTGGGCCGATTTTAATGAAACTTGGTTTAAAATATTCCTTGGAACCTAGGGCATGAAAGTTGTGGTAAT
>LQRL01170362.1:22628-34408 GCA_001703475.1 Hydroides elegans | reverse complement strand
AGCTAAATATTAAGTATTCGTTTGACGAAAAAATGTACGAATGATTACAGGGAATTGCTTAGAACAGGCAGTCGTAAGACGCACGCAAGGAGACTCTGAAAAAATAAAGAAGAGGGTCAAAACATGGATGTATTATGGCCGTAACCAATTTATCTTACTACCAATCTTATATAGGGATTGGGTATGAAGGTTTAAGGTATTTTGCAAACTTAAAGCATTTCGAAATGTGGACACGAAAGCTAAAGAATAAGCTGAAGAAGTGTCACAAGCAAAGAAAGGGCATGTCTAACCGGTCAACCCCGTCTTGCTTAGAAAGCTATCGGTCTATGGATGCATCATGCGATACGATTCTTTTGTATAAATTGACTACAAAAGACCCGAGAAACTTAAACACATTATATATGAAAAGTTCTTTGTGGCCCTCGTTATTTCTTTTAGTTATTATCGGCCGAGCAAAGAAGGAGAATTTATTGAGCCTAATCACACTAATATTTTAATATTGTTCATGTCTAAGTGAAAAGTTGATCACCAAGGTTAGATATTTATATTACAAATATCCCTTATCGGCCATCGTAAAATCACGCACAAATCATCAAATAGAAATTATTTATAATACTTATGAGAATTTGCTACTCGTATGTGCTCACATAAAAGTATATAGACAATATTTGACAAGTAATATATATATGAGACTCACTTTATCAAATATTTCACCTATCGGTCATCGTAACGCGTAATTCAGTTTGTAATTATTATTTTACTAGATCAGCTCGATACCGAGAAATATATTCATCCTTAATTTAGTAATGCTACTAGTAAAAACATGCGTAAATATGATGGTATAACAAATAATGTACAGCTCCCAACAGGAAAATACCACCTTTCGGCCATCGTAATATTTACCAACTAAATGTCGGAATAAAAATTGGCAACATATGTAAAAATAATCTACATACATATACCTTTCAGAAAATATATAATAATAAGATTTAACAAGCATTTCCCACGGGACCCATTTTTAGTGGGAAACCACACAGGACTATTTCTCATTTGGTTGACATTTCAATAAATGGACTGGTCAAGAACATGGACAGATTGTGGCAAAGGCTAATGCAGTAAAAAGATTTTTTGTTTTGCAAAGGTCGATAAAATACTCTTTATGAAGAATAACGTTATGTAAAAAATAAGAATTGGTCTTTCTCTCATATTGTAACTTTTTTTTCAATTTGTTAACACCGCAAAATAAAATCCAAGTTAAACATGGGAATAGCTATTGTTAAAAGGGTGGTTTTGTTGCTGCAAAAATGCAGCACAGGACCACGCAAACTTTTTTTGTCAAAAACAATTAACTTGCGGATATGTCTCATACTATATTTGGAACTAAGGTGGCCCCTTATGAATATGATCCATCATAACGTTGCGTACCCACTCTAGCCGTTAATTCTATTTTAGTGGTAAACATAGCGAGGGGAGCTCAGAAGCGCATCCATTGATGAATTATATTGCTTTTCAAACTGCTTTGTCTTTATGGGTAAAATGAATTCAATGCCAATGCTAGCAATTTAATTATTCTATAAAAACACCCCCCTTTTACTACATATCATTTTTTTGCGACAAACACTTAAATTGAGTACATATTTTATTTCCTTCCATCTCATCAAAGGGAATGTCACAGAGGATAAATGTTATGCCTCATGGACAAAACACTTCATAAGTGTGTTTACGCTAATAAAATTCCACTCATATCGCCGTAAAGTTTCGTTTAAATAGACACAATGTACAAAATGCCCATTCCCATGGCACTTTTTGTCAAAGCACCACACTCTTTCTGAGAGAATTAATAAAATATTGATGACGCTTAAGACAGACCTCTGGTAGCGGAAGCAAACAACCAAGGCTAGACTTCCTTGATATTTCTGGTAAAAACGCTATATAAGATTTCGTTACAATAATCTTAAGATGTGCTTCAGGTTTCCGTGACTAGAGAAATCCGATAATATTAAGGTTGTTGCAGGGTTCAACTAAATAAAATAAACTTAAAGATCGCAACAGCGATAATTTATACATGTATTATAAAACAGTATTTTTCACAAATATGTGTCGGATCTTTCGGTAAATTTTGCGGAAAAGCGTATATCGGCACCTATTCAAAATGTCCCAGCATTGAATCATCAAAAACATACTTTTACAGAAACATGTGCGGTTAAATCAGATCTTTTTTTTTTCGAACAAAACGACCGATAAAATCAAAGCCCAATCTACCAACATATTGTCTTTAGACCCTACCATCTATGAACCCCCATGATGATGCCGACGAAATACTCGGCGCCCGGAATTCAATCCTGGCAGCTTGCCAAACCGAACTCCGAGGCAAACAAGCAACTACGAGTGCATGGTTTTATATGCGTTTTACTGTACTCAGGGTGTTGTGACAGCTTAAAATCTGTTTAAAATACGTTTTATTGAGAAAATAAGAAGATGTATGGAGTTCAAATTAAATATGTGAATATTTTGAACACGCTGTATGACATGAATGTTATAACACATACAATAGATTTACCTATCAACCGAAACTGTTCACCTACTCATTGCAAGCATAGTTATCTGACGGATAAATTATTGTACTGGCACTGGCATCGGACACCAGATTTTTTATCCGAAACGGTTTTAGAATTGAAATAACTATGTATGAAATATAGCGAACCCAGCGGAAACATTTTCCGCTGGGATTACTATATTTTATACTAATAGGAAACATGCAGTATTCCCGCTGTGCGAGAGGAGAGCATCGTATTTGCTCATGAAGTCTTTAAAAGAACTTGACCAAAACTGCAACTCGAAAAGAGCTGTGTTCTCTGCAGTTAGTTATAATGATGAGTTATGTAAACATCCTCTAGCTTTATTAATAATCATAATTCAGGCTTAAAAATCAATGGGCATGTTTGTTGAATATTTTCCTTCACTATCATATCATTTTTAAATCCATTCATTCACACATGAATATTTTATAAGTCCATGAAACTTAAATAGTAAATGGTATTAAATATAGTGAAAATATGCCCCGTGGAGCGTCAGTCTACACTGCTGATGCCTCGTATTTTGGTTCGTGTAATCCGAATTCATGCTTATCGCATAAGGACTATTCCGCAGACGCAGAGAGCAGCGGACAGCATCTTAATATTGATGTTATTGCATTTAGTTGTCGCTTACTTGCATAAAACCTGATGAGAAAAATGCTAAATATAAAAAAAAGCATGTACCTTTATGAAACTGTCATTATTCGCATCTCAACTGTTGCAATGACTAAAGCATACATGTATGTGTATTATCCATTTCATACAGCTCGACATGTACATTTCGCAGAACAAATAATAATTTTACTGCAGTTCTTATAAGTTATCTGTAATATTTGAAGATTGAATAAATGTGTGAATAATAATGTTAGATCGTCATAATCTCATAAAAACTATTTACATCTGCCGTTTCCAAATATAATTTAATAACTCATGGTATCCAATACCGTTTCGGTTTTACGTCTTCCATTGAAATATCCAGTTTAAGTTTAAGTCTATACTTAGTTAGGATATTGATATAAAATCCTCTTTTAGTGTCGCGTTCGTGACGCATCTTTATTCATGTTTCATTTAAATTATTATAGACTGGATTTACAAAATAAACCTTTGCAGCAAACTATGCATTGATTTCTTTCGACCATGTTTATCTAGAAAAGATACATGTATTATTATTTCTTTACTTTATCACTGAATATCAGTTGCTTCTAATAACCTACACTTCCACATTAAAAGGTAAATCTTTTTCCAGGACATGACTGAAGGGGTTGCTTTGGTCATAAACTGAAAATATGATAAAAAAGCTGTTGAAAGTCATGGAAACAGAAATCAGGATGCGTTGATTATAGCTGTATGTTTATGCAGTCATCGCCCCGCGAGATAAAGCTTGCCTTGTTATCTACAAAGCAGCGCTCACCACGTGTTTTCCGGGATGAGCCTATTACAGGCAGCAGCTGCAACGGGTTATACAAGCATCCATCGGGGGTCAAACCATCGGCATCCCTCGGGCTATGTCCAGTGTTGCCAACCCTGCGGGAAAACCGCAAAACCCTGCGGTTTTTCATCGGGCTCTGCGGTTTTTTTTCGTCGTCCTGCGGGTTGCGGTTTTTCCTGCGGTTTTTTAATATTTTTCTTGCGGTTTTTGCGGTTTTTTTTAATGTAATATTTTTTTTCATATTTTATCAAAACAAACTCTGATTTCCGATTTAAAGTCATAATAAAAGGGTTTTGCGCATACTTTGTCCCTTTGGAAAAAAAATATAAGTTTGGAGATTGATATAACCAACTTTTTGTATCTTCGAAAATAATTTGGTTTCAGTTTTCTAGGTGACGGAAGTTGGAACGTTTTGTAAACATCGAACGATTCTTTTTATAAAACATGTAATTTTCACCTGTATTTTGCCATAAATATATTTGGTGGTGGAATCTAATTAATGTATATGTAATTGTTGTTGTCAATATGCATGTATATGCACTTGATCATTTTATTTAATCCTCTTATCGTTGCTTGAACAGTTACCGCCAAAATGCCCTATGAGAAGAAAAAAGAAAGTTATATGAAATATTCAAAACTCTGGGAAAATGACGATAACCTTAAAGACTGGGTAAGACCCATACCTTCAGATGAAAAGGCTGCTCTGTGTAGATATTGTAAAACAACTCTGAGGGCCCATAAACGAGATCTGGTTGACCACGCCAAAACAAAAAAGCACATCGCCAATTCAAAGCCGTTTTCACAAAGTAGAACTCTGTTCAGTTACGGCTGCACCTCCAAAACAATCGATAACAGTACTTTGGTCGTACTGATTGGTAAGATTTCGTTATTAACACCTTAATCGAATTTTTAAACATAATCACGCTTTTGCTTTTAACCATGCTTTTGCTTTAACTTTGCCTTCAGTCATTAACTTTTGCTTTTAACCATGCTTGCTTTGCTTTCTAATCCACTAACGCTTTGCTTTTCGTTGTTGATTTCGACAAATATTTTGGGTGATAATATGAGTTTTCAATTGGGTTCGGTCCTTTCTATATGCGATGCGATATTTTTTACGAAATAGCCGTTTCCAGGAAGTAAACATTTCATAAGTTTTTCTTTTTTTGCAGTTTAGAAAATCGACCATTTTTTGAAGAATCGGCAAGCTTGAGTCGCCAAGGAGCTGTGCCATTCATGTAAGTGCACTTTTTTACCATAAACCTAATATTATATTCTAAACCACGCATTAGATACCCTAAAGTGATGATGTTTCTTGTTGGAGGGAGGAAATGAGGGTAAATGTCTTTAACGGTTTCGCCCAATATGTTTTGTGTATCTAAACACATATCATACGAGAACGTTGGGCTTTTAGGGTAAGATTTCTATGTAAATCAATGTTGCGGTATTATTGCGGTATTTAACGATACAATGTTGCGGTTTTCCTGCGGTATTTTACGTTTAATCTTGCGGTTTTCTTTCAGAGGACCTGGCAACACTGGCTATGTCGCGAGCCGAAGCCATGTCAAGCGTTTAGAGGTTGTAACATGACGTTCGCAAGGGTTTTTGTGATATGTTAGCGGCTTTGGTTTTTGCAATATGCCCTTTTATGACTTTAAAATTCAAAAATGTTGTTTCAGGTGAAAATTTAACCAACAAAAAATAATAAAATGATTTTTACACTTTCTTGTGCTTTAGAATTTTCGAGACGGGCAATAAAATAATAAAATGCATGAAGACAAAATAGCAAGAAGAACGATCCACGTCACTGAATGGCCTTGACATTGCCTTGAGTGACCTAGTTCAGATTTTGCAGACAAACACTGCATATGTTGATGCTTGTATAAAGCAGGCATGAGATGAAATGGAGAGTTGTGTGTACTTTCCTACATGTGATAATAAGATTCATGATCCCTATTTTTCTTTAGTTACCTTCCAGTATATTTGACGTTTCATGAGCATAAGTCACTTTAGAAATTGTCGATTTTGAAGAAAACGTTTATAAAATACATACACTGTTTGAATGGGCATGCACTCTTGCTATAGGACAAGTACATTAGATTCAAGATACAATCACAGGGAATACATGAAATATGTTAAATTTGTTTGCTTTCCTAAACCAAATAAGCAATGGAAAATAAGAAGATATAGCCCGATTCGCGAAAAAGAACTAAATGTAAAGAGAAAACGATGGATACACGGCTGTGGTCAACCCACATCTGGACTATATGCATTAACTATGAAAAATATTACAAGAGAAACATATATGTACAACACATTTTGTAATATAGCACTATGCAATGCAGATTGTTATATTTTTTTCTCCCAATAAAAATGCAAATAGATTCGTTAGACTTGTTAGGAAATTAAATAATAAGACCATCAGAGTCCATTGCAGAGTAGGTGAGATATTTTTTTAAAATTCCTATCGATAATCACATTATGTCAAAAACCAAGCTTTTTCTTAGATTCGCTTTATTCTAATCTTTGAGCAACTCCCAAAAAAGCCCACATATGTTCACGTCCATTATATGTTCTTTGTATAGTATATGCCAAAGAAAAACGAAATATTGAGGGATAGCCTAGAGCTCGTCCGTTCAAACTACTATCAATAAATAGGGGATAGCCGAGATACCGTCCGTACAAAGTAGGGTCCAAGGTTTCAACAGAAGGACAGGTATTTTTCATTGATTCTAAATGTCCGTTGATCGTATACTTTTTTTGATAGCTCAATTAATTTTCTTAGCGACGTAAGGACAAATTTGTGTATGTCATCTTACAAAATAACAACGTCGGTCAAAGCATTTTTAAAAGTGTAATAAAACATATAAACAAATACATTGATGCAATAATTAAAAAAAAAAAACTCAAATTTAGGCTTAAATATGATAGAGATAAAAAGGCATGGACCTTCAAACTAAAACTGACTTTTTTCCACCAGTTTTTAAGCCGCGACATTCTAACCATCTAACCATTCCAAAGTTTGTGTGATCCTCGATGGTTTTCAATTAAAGTGCACCGGGAACGTTATTTTCATTTTAAGACATCTTCGTAAATCATTTGCGGATGCCACATTACAAAAAAAGTTTTTTTTTTTTTTCCTTTAAAAAAATGTTAATAAGTATACAGGAGGTCAGTAAATGTTATTAAGTTTGCAGTGTATGTGTTTGGATAGTCGCGATGTTTGGCTGTAAATTCCTAACGCAGCATGTGATCCAGGAGAGGGGCAGCTATTTTAAGTAAACGATTTCCTTGCTATTGCATTATTTTATTGATTTTCAGAGAGAAAAGTGCTGGAAAATTTACATAATGTAATATATAAACTATATTCTTGAAATACAAATCTCCCAAAAAACTTGTAACCAGACCCAAATTTATGAGATCAACGCATTGATTTTAGTATTTCAATAAACAAATTTCTTATCTTACTTCTTTGAGAATTTGATCTTGAGAAACTTCAATTTGAATTAATTCACTGCACTACCTTCCATCCAGCCTCCTTACATTTATGGAAGTAAATACATTAAAGTCTTTGAAGAGCTTCTTGAATTTGAGACAATAAAGGTATTAGTGCCATTTTCCTCATAAATTGCCGAGACTTTTAAATGTTCATGTCAAAAGAAATCAAAAGATAGCCCATTTTAACTATAAAAATTGCTTTGACATAGTGGCCGAAAAACTTACGGTTTAATTTGCAATTTCAAACCATTAAAATAAGTTATAGTGGAAAATCATTTCCTTTGGACAAACATGGGCAACCCCTGTTGTGTGGTTGCCTTACCCGAGTCAACAATTAAACGTTTCTTTCACAATTGTTGCGACATACCCATTTCCTCATCACATCAATGCCTTAGGTTGGCGGTTTCATCCGTTCTCATGTTGATGCTATTATTATTCATCATATTGAAAAGAAAGCCCTAATTTGATTACATATTGATTTTCATCTCAAAGTGTCTTAAGTTGAAGTGCTAAAATTTCATCCGATTTTAATTGAGGGTTTGAATAATTTTGTAATTGATATAAAGTGTTACTTTTGAGAGATGTTTAGTTCTTAGAGGTCATAAAATTGTAGCTTTCAATGAGGGTCACTTTTTCCTTGATTGACACTTAGCCTTGCTCGCTAACCCTTATCACTTAATTGGCAATTAAACTCAGCAAAAAGTGATGACGATGTTGGCATTCGATTAAAAAATGAATATTAAAACACGATGGGATAGCGAAGTTATTGATTTGAATAACTGTGAAAAGTGTCACAGGAGACGAGCAAAACTGCATAAGTTTCTAATTTAAACGTAATTAAAAGAGCAAGTTTTAATTTTTCTTTTGTGCAAATAAGTCAACTTGGTGGCAGATAGTAACAGGGAAAAAACAGAGACATAATTAGATATCCGGTACCCCTCCTATACCCCCTTCCCACCCTGGCCAACTCCACCCTTTTCACTACTCTAACGCACAACCATATTTTAATCCATGTAACTCTTTTATTTGACTTTATTGCTCTAACATATTTAATCACATAACAATTTCTGTGGAACTTTTTTTTTCCTTATTGATACCGGATGCTTAACACTGTGCTACAGGTCGATAACCTCTAAACGTAATATAAACCTATTTCAAAATACGAATGCATTGTAGTGCGTTGTCTATAAAGTGGTTTAGGTGTATGTTTGGATGAAATAACTATCTGGTTATAATAAGACAAGGGTCCTCGATTTGACAGCTTAACATTACCTGAAAGAAGACTTGACTGTCACATTACAAGCGTGTTTTGGCTTGTTTTAGGGTTAAAAATTAGTAAATCAAAACAAGAAAAAATAAGATATAGAAGCCTACCGCTATATCGTTGGTTCTTAGAACCACATCTTTTTATTTTTTATTTCCGCTATTTTTCTAGTAATTTCTGGCTATTGTCGTCTATTTTTCGCGCGGATGCGTGATATCTAGGTTTACAATAAGTTGCATTCAATATCTATATTTTTGTACAATTTTGCTACAGGTTCGGTAGTCTCTATGCGTCAAATGTTTCAAGAAGATATTGGTCACAAAAGAAATGTTGAGGTGTGCATTTGAAAATGTAGGGTCGCAAATCGTGGTATCTATGATGCCACATCACCAGATAATTCCGCAGTAGGTCCAGATAACTTTAAACGTCAACTATATCGGTTGCTAGGTTGCGTTGCCATGCCAACAGCTGATGAGGACGCCTAACTTGTCCCTGTCCCTATCGCTCCCTTTTCACACTATTCAGGCGCCCATTGAATAGGGGCCCAGCATCAGCTCTCGAATCCGTTACATTCACGAACAAATGACATTTTAGCAAATCAATCCAATTGTCTGCAATCTCGAGCAAAGGGAATAAATAAGGGTTCGGTGGAGGAGGGAAGGCGTTTCTTGTCTTGGGAAGTTTGGAGCTCTAACAGGGCGTAAGCACAAAAACGATTTTGGTTGAATTTGTTTCTGTCTTGAGACACTTTCTTTCTATGACAAAAAAAATATGTTTTCATAAAAACAAGAAGGTGTTACGAAAGTGAGGTATCATATTTCAATGTTGACTCCGTACAATTATGTCACTGATACTCTCAAATTGAACCATATAAAACATGCGTACTAAAATGACTTTTTGCTATGCTGCAATTTGTCAGAACTATTCAATATATAATTAACCGTCGGTAGAAAACAAGTTAATTACAATATTTGCCCCACCTGTGATCACTTCTGAAATTTGCTTCAATGGAATTAAGCAACACAAAACATGAAAATGTTAAAAAGTGCCTTATGCAAATCGCTTAATAGTTGTTTTGGAAAGGTGTTTTCTTGTAAATGACGATATAAATGGATTTCTTTATCTAATGCATATAATCATCATGTCATAATATATCAACCCAGGCCTCCGGGAACAAAAACATTATCTCATCGTATTAATTGTTTCGATTCAAAATGCGTCCTTTGTAATCCGAATATTGTAAAGAATTCTAGGGGATTTGAAAGTAACAATATTTAAACTGGGAAAATAACGCCATATCCTATTCGTGGGGAAAATATGCTTTATAAAACGAAATGCACTTGAATATAATGGAAAATAGGGGATTCTACGATTAATCTTTTCATGCTTCATGATATATCAATATTTGTATCCGAGCAAAACATTACAACTTAGCATGAAAAGCCCATTTACACCTATGAGGTAAACAAGGATGGGAAAGGTAGTTTTGTCTTATATTTCAGTGTATTCCATATAAAAGAGACTTAACACACCGACACTAAAGTTCGTTTTTGAAATCATAACGTTCGAAAGAAAAGTATTTCCTTTGGAACATCAAAAACAAGTTTTAGACTTTGACATTTCCAATTTCATTTTTTTCTCACACTCTGAGATTATATGACTCGGAGTTAATTTGCCAATGATTATTACACCCCATGAATCTTCTAACGGTATCCTTTGCACAAAAAGTAGTTTTATATCAAAAAGTTAATATGAAGATTATTCCAAAATTCGATTATACTGACCTCCATGGTTTGTGAGTGGTGCATTGATTTGATGGCGTTCATCGCGTACTGTTTGTTCGTGAACGTCAAAAATGCGCAGCCTAGAACAAAACGAAATTGGAATGTACGTAATTGTTAGATAATTCGAATAAATTACTTTAGCATGCGTTCAACAGCAAATTGGCAAAGGACAATTAATAATTAAAAAATATTCATTATATCGGTACTTTCATTTAATTAAGACTGTCTACAGGATTACAATAATTGATCAGAGACCAATATAAAATAAATAAAAACTCTTTTCTCGATTTTCTGTTTATATCATTTGCTGTGGAAAAAATCAAACTACAAATAATTCAGCTCATGGAAGAAATCCCTCAAATCTGAAGGTTACAGTAAGATTTATCAATGTTTCTGCCTGAGTTCCCATCTATTGACACAGAATCGAGACAAAAGTTTCGATACATAATCAGGATTTATAATCCTCCATTACCGATGTGTCACAAGCTCATTTCTCGATGAAACTCAATCACAGAAAGGAAGGACGACAGAGTGAAGGAAACGACAGTGTTTCGATCACACATAGAAGATACGAAGTGTGACTCTTGTATTTGGCGAGGGGTAAAAACCTCGATAAAGAAACGAATTTGGTGGATTTATAGCTCAACCTTTGACAGGGAAATGCAAGGAAGGCCGCAGTAAATTCACATTAAAGACAAAGTGTCCTTTGGCTAAAAGCTAAATTGCTGGTCCCCTTCCTGGAACATCATTCAAAACAAGAAATTCCGGCGTTAATTGCCCTGTATGAACGATCCTATCACCTGAGAAAATGTTATTGAATAAATCAAGACAAATTGCGATAAATGAAGGATAAATACTCAAAATCTGCCATAGACAAAGCGAATCAGAAAACGTCAAAATCATGAGAAAAATCTCAGAAAACACACAAGGGGCTCCAGAGAGCTTGATGAAAAGATCGACGAAAAGAAAGAGCCATTACGCCCGTTCAGTCCACTGGATTAACTCAATTAGGCGAGACAAAATTGCGTTACAACGAAATCACATCTGATGTAATGAACCAATCTCCCATTATTATTCAAAATGGAACTCTGGATGCTGTTAAAAGAAAACATCACAAACCTCATGTCACTTGGTATTTCATTCATGAATTAAATCGAAGATTGTTCAAAAGATAACTTTGATGAAAGAAAATATAGACAAAAGTTTCTTGACACAAACAAGTGTAGACGACC
>LQRL01170359.1:81782-96675 GCA_001703475.1 Hydroides elegans | reverse complement strand
ATAACCACTCCATTTGGGCAGCAACCCTTTAATTGTCACTGAAACATCTATTTTTGTAGCGAGATAATAGCAAGGAGCCTTGCTGATTATAAGGCGTGGTGCTGACGGATCTCCCTCCCCATAGGGGCAATCAGTAACGTCTGCCCTTTTCAACAAGAACAACAATGGTTTCTTATTCGCATTTTTTCTGTTGTATTTGAGTGAAATAGGGTATTCATGTAATGCATTAGGACTGATTCTCTTTCTATAGAGACAGTTGCATTTTTAACGTTTGTATTTAATTCAGTTGTTCATAAATCAATGCGTTTCATATGTGTAAATATGTATTTGTAGGGGAAAGTTGTATTTTTCCAAATATGCTTAATGTTTAGAGCCGTATTTTTTTTAATAAATTGAGATGGAGGGGATATATGACCTATATCAATAGAACAAACTTATTTCAAATAATATTATATAAATTCAAAGGAAAAACAAATGTGGCTACCATTTTAAAACACAGTGTAAAGGCAGCGAAAAAAAAACTAAAATCGTACATAACCTTGGATATCAACATATATAAAAAAATAAATGGGCCGATTTATAATGAGAATAAACAGCCGTGATTTCTTAATGTTTTTATATTTGGTAGACGCTTTACCTTTTATACGCTTTCAAGACATCAAAAAACATCTTGAAAAAGCTCGAAAATGCCTCCGGTGTATCAATACAATGCATATACTATATGTCTAATTTAACCAATTTATTGTACATAAGAGGTGGAGGTGTGGTGAATTAATATATTCAGACAAAATAAAAATGGTTTCATTAAACATTGCAATACAATGACAAATATATAATCAGTTCTTACTTTGCAATGACTGTAACCGTTTTGTACATGAGTTATTGTTACCAGAGCTATAATATACCATAGGGATTCGTTATACCATTGTTTGAGTTTATGTCAATATTGTTCCATTTGTAATCAAAACAAGGTGCGTTCAAGCGAAACATTTCTGTAACACCCACTATGACATTGTATTGAAAACTGTGGGAAATCATAGAATACTGGCTTGCCATTAAGTCTCATATATTTTGGTAAACGTTGTTCAATTAAGCCGTCGCGTTAAAGAAAGAAACAACATAAATATTTAAAGAATGAATTATACATGTATATGAATGATAATGAATAATAAATGTGTGTCATCATGCTTATACATTGTGTTATCAAATATTAAAATGATAGCAATTCACCTCACAAGACTGCTTTATATGATATTCTTTACCTTTACATTTAAAAGTCTACGCCTTTGTGTTTTCAAAGTATTTTTTTTTATAAACCGATGTGTTAAGAAATATAAATGATCACATTTTCGTAGCAACACTCTTTTTGAATTTGATATATCAAGTTCAAATATTCAAAGCATTCAAATTATGTGGAATGATTGGCAATTTTATCGACAATCGGTTCGCATAATATGTACTTGATCAAAGAATGGATCTCAATAAAAATCATTATTTTGAATTATTATTTGCTCATAAATTGCATGCTCAAGCCGCAACACATCCATAAATTTTCATAAATTAAATTTATTGATATGAAGGTTAAGTGATATTCAATTAAATTGAAGGTACTATGACATATTAATAAAAATGATGTGGGTTAAAAATCTATTTAAAGTACAATCGTCTAATTATTCATTTGATAAGTTTATCGTTTTATATCCAAATAAGCCGATATTTGTCATTTTTTATTCAATTTAAATAAGATTAATACAATTAACTTTAATGGTGGAAATAAGATAAAGAGTATTCAATTCGATAAATCAATGCAATATCTGTGTTATGGGTAATTGCAAAAGGTTAGAATTGAAACATATTCAATAACATTTGCAACCTACTTCATCAATCACAATCATATCTTAATGTAAATTCCATTTTTATATATGATTTAAATCTACATTGTGAATAGAGAGTTTCTAAACCTGACTTCTTCAAAACAGTGCCTTAGAGCAGAGCAAAGAGGGCTATGGGGATATATTTCTGTCTCTAATGCAATAACTTGAGACTTAGCACCCTTCGAAAAAAAATGCTTACTATTGCTTGGTCAGTTTTTATCAAACAATTTTCGTGGTTTGGACAAAAAATGGATGATTTCATTTTCTCGCTTACAATGCCTTGCTTCCTTCTTACAGTGCTCTCAATCAATTTTCCAAAAGAAGTTCCTTCAAAAGTGTTATGTTCTAAGCCGCTAAGTAGATCATACCGGTCCCTTTCTCACATCATCAGTTAACACCCAAACTGAGCAACCTTCTAGACTGAAAGAAATCTTGCTGCTGTTTTGAGAAAATTACATTATATCAGGCTAACACGCTAAGTACAATGCAATAAAAGTATTTGTATGAATTTCTTTGTGTAACAGAACATTTACCAGCAATGCAGCGATATGATATTTTGACATATGTTTCCATGATTGTTAAAATTAAAGCAAATATTAGTATATAATTTCAAAATATTTTCAGTTTTTATTCAACTCATGCTATTTTATCCATCACCCTACTGTAAACCAACTTGATGAACTGCCACTTGATTCATTGCTTTCATTTTAGGCTTTGTGAATATTTTTTCAATATTTAACATTTAAAATTGTATTGTTAAATTGTTGGGTTTTCATCTTACTATAATTTCACACAGTTAAATAGTAGAAAACAATTTAAGATTATTGGATTGTTTTTTTATCAAATGTTCAACAAAATTATGATATAGCCTTGACGTAAAAATGTTTTATTTAATCGCATTGTGTTTGAACGAGTAATTTAATTGTCTTAATAAAACTAGATTGATTAGATCGACTGAGCTAACTTGACTGACACTTATTGACTGAAACTAAAGATCTGAACACATATGATGCATTAGTGTTTACATCAACGTTATCGCATCGTTGCGTCATAACGAAAATGCGGTAACGATACTTCGACGATGTATAAGCGTTTGTATTATGCATTAAATCATACGTTAAATCATACGTTAAGGCGTCGTTAATACATCGTTAATGCGTTTGCGCTATGACAAAACGATGCAATAAAGTTGATGCAAACGCTAATGCATCCTATGTGCTCAGTCCTTTAAGAAACACGACCAGAATATGAATATGAATGATTAAATGACAGCGCTCATGCGATTCATATAATTGCGCTTAATCAATTGATTACATACATGGCTCAAATATGCATCGTTATGTAAGGATAAGCAGCTCCTCGGTAGTATAGTGGTAAGTATCCCAGCCTGTCGCGCGGGAGACCGGGGTTTGATTCCCCGCCGTGGAGGAGTTATATTTTCTCTATATTTGTTTGTCGTAACTTGAATTATCATTTTTTATCACAAATGGTCATGTAAACATGTTAACACTAATATAAAAGAAGAAAAATGTATTAAACTGCATCAGAAACAGACACACACGTTTCGAAAATATATATAAAAGACGTAATAAATAACATTCACTTAATACTAAATGCTTTTCAAAAATTAACTGGAAGTACTTCGATAAGCAGTGAGAACAAATTTTGCAAGGCAGGAAAATTAACAACACTTTTTACGTTTTCAGTAAAGGTTACTCAGACAAAACAAATACACGCAAACTGCTTGGTTCAAATTTATTTTTTTCTTAAATCAAGGAAAGTTTAAAGGAAGTTTTAAAAAATATTCCGTGACAAAATGAATGACGTCATCTCCATATTCGTAGACGTCTTATTAAACAGAAAGCACCATTTTCACGCCACGTTTATTTGAGCGTTAATCTATGGCACGCAAAGACATCTAAGGATATCTACTTAACATCCAAAAATACGTTTGAAGGAAAGAAACATCAGTTAATTGGCGGCTACCAATTTATTGATAAGAACGAAAAATGAAAATTATTTATATAGTTGGCAGTCCAGCAAAAACCCGATGGAACGATAATTTGTTTGTGTGATGAAACATATTGGCAAACTAAGCTTAAAAACAGTTTTCTTTCCCAAAAATAACATGATCCCAAAAGGTAATTGTAAAAAGAATGTTAATAACATCTTCAATATAACATTAACTGGTTATTGAAATGAAATTCTTTTCTATATATAATTGCTGAAACAACTTAAATTGTAAGCGTACAATGCATTGTAAAATAATTGGTTCAAAAAGTTAGCCTGATTCCCAAATTTTAACACAATCCAATATCCACTCAAGATAATGTGGTAAGGCTAGATGCTCAAAAGCAATGTAAAATACTACTATTCTAATACAGGTTTAAATGCTGATAACCTTTCAGTCTAAATTCCAAAACGTTTATATGAATGCGAAATAAAACATTGAAAGATACTTATACGAGCCAATAAAATAGTCTTATCTAAGGAGCTGGATATCCATTCAATATGTTTTTTCCATGTCTTGTTGCAATCTTTTAGACCGCTATGCACTTGAGCGAATCGAAATAAATTCTTGAATAGTTTCCACAAGAGACAATCTGGGAAATTACAGTCAGCAATATATTCATTCTTAACCTTAGAGTGAATATTTCTCACCGAAAGGTTACGTTAGGGCCTGACCACATTGAAAGCTTCTTCAAGCTTTGTTAAAAAACACCCAGTTTTTCAATGTATTCCGAATGGGAATCCCAATTAATCGCTGCATTTTTTTAGCTTGGCGAGTTTTATATTTCAATGGAAGAGTATATTGAAAACACGATTTTGTAGGAGTAAAAAGCTAGGAAAAGTTTCCCGTGTGACCAGGCCCTTATTATGACAACATATTTCTGACATTTGTATTAATATTCATTGAGAGTTTTATTTAAATTTGCAATGCGTTTTAAAGGTGTTCGATATGATTTCATTTGATAAAACGAATAGATGTTTATGTCCAGTAGCAGTTTATACATATGGCATTTATTTTTTAATAATACCAAAGTTAGGTCCAAAGGACACCACATTACATGAAAAAGATTACAACAGTTCAAAGGAATAATACGACATTTGGCAATTGAATCCCTAATGCGATCATCAAACACACCTTACCATTCCTTTGAGTATCTAGCCTTACCACAAATGAAGGATACACGACGACACTTTATCAGTATAACCACCGCCAACAGCATTATAATAACAAACCACAACAACATAATTATTTTTAGCATTAAAATGTTGCAAAAAGGTTGTTCACGGCTTCCTAGTTAGATAAGCTGTGTTTCCTTTGCTAGCCAGCCTGGAACAAAACCTGAACGCCTTTTGCAAAAATTTGAATATCTAATATTACAAACCAGCTTGTGAAATATGATAATATACAGCTTATTTGATAACTACGAGTACGTTCACTCATTTTCAAAAAAAATATTCTCCCTTCTTATCAAACAAGGTTTTCCTTGGCTCAATTGTCCAAGGTAAAAAGTATTTTCTTATAATTTTCATCGAATTTGGTTTGCCACTCCTGTTTCGGGGGTACAGCTTGTTATTAGAAATGTTAATATAATATAGTGAACCTAGCGAGTATGGTGTTACTCAATTTTTTTGGATTCCGTGTTTTTTTTGCGTGTCGCGTAGTATCAGCAAGTAAGATAATGTTGTTTCTTAGTTTCTTTTCCCTCTAATTGTTGGCCGTTTTTTTACAAAAGCACCACTCGAGCTGTTCATAAGGACATGTGTGTGCATGCAAATCTCAACTGGCTTGGATTAGTTTTAGAAAATATTTATGTTTATTTAGATAGTAATGAAAAACATATTTTTTATATTCATTTTCCCAATTTGCAATGAACATAAGCATAAACATATTTTTATTAATGCAATTTTCTACATAAATGCATTTTGTTATATTTAAAGAACTCATATATACGTTCTGTTGTTAAATCTAGGTACGTTTATCACGTTCTTCATTTAAACAATATTGATAAAACTATATTATTTTCAAGTATATTACATGTATCAGCTTTCAAGTGACACTTTACAATACATTAAGACGACACACAGTCCATAACCGCATTGCAGTGTTGCAAATGCCGCAGGAAACAAACGAAATGTCGCTTGTGTTAAGGGGCTTTCGCGGTATTTTTTGGCTTTCGCGGGTTGCTTGTTTTTTGCTTGTTATCGGAATTTTATTTTTTTGCTATATTTTCTTTATAAATTGTTTTCAGCGAATTATTCGCGTTTTTACATCGCGGTAGTTGGCAACACTGCCGCATTGCTACATGAATCCCGTCATCTCATTTTTCTGGGGCTGATTTGTTGCGTTTTGTGACAAATACGTTTTGCGATATGGCTATGCACTCAAACATAATTAGATTAAATATAAAAGAAAACACTGGTGACAAGACATTCGACGCAACAGCAATTAGGAAAATTAAAGCAAGAAATACCTTGAGATTCAATCAAAGATACATGCATTATTTAATCAGTTCTTTTTCTTGTTTTGTAAGAGCAAAACAGTTGAGAGAGAATTGTTGTTTTGTTACTATTTATTGAGCATTGATAATGTGTTGGGTTTGCCTTGATTATGATATTTTTAAGTATTCTATTAGGCGAAATCGGCATTGATTTGATTTTTTATTCGAAAACATAAAAGATGAGAAAAACATAAGCGCTACTTACGATGAGAACTGCACTAAGTAACTAATATTGATATTTAATGGTTCATACATCGCCTTTTGCGAAGATTTAGATATCTAATATTACAAACTAACTTGTGAAATATGGCAATATACAGCTTATTTGATCACTACGAGTACGTTCACTCATTTTCAAAAACATTCTCCTTACTAACCAAACAAGGTGTTCCTTAGCTCAATTTGCCAAGGTAAAAAGTATTTTCTTATAATTTTCATCGAATTTGGTTTGTCACACCTGTTTAGGGGTACAGCTCGTTATTCGCGAATAAGTTTCTTTCGTGGAATATTGGTAAGGGCACACGTTTTTCAAATTAATGTAATCCTTTAGAAATGTTAATATAGTATAGTAAACCTAGCGATTAATGTGTTATTCAATTTGTTTGGATTCCGTGTTTTTTTTGCGTGTCGCGTAGTATCAGCTAAGTAAGATAATTTTGTTTCTTTGTTTCTTTTCCCTGTAATTGATGGCCGTCTTTAACAAGAGCACCGCTCGATTTGTTCATCATGACATGTGTCTTGTTGGATTTGTTTTAGAAAATATTTTTGTTTATTTAGATAGTAATGAGATACACACTTTTAATATTTATTTTCCCAATTTACAATGAACATAAGCATAAGCATATTATTATTAATGCAATATTCTAAATACATGCATTTTGTTATATTTGAAGAACTCATATATACGTTCTGTTGTTAAATCTAGGTACGTTTATCACGTTCCTCATTTAAAACATATCGATAAAAAATATTTTATTTTCAGGTATGTTACATGGATCAGCTTTCAAGGGACCCTTTACAATGCATTTAGACGAAACAATCCATAAACCGCATTGCTACATAAATCCCGTCATCTCCTCTTTCTCTGTGGCTGATTTGTTGCTTTTTGTGACAAATGTGTTGCGTTTTGCGATATGGCTATACACTCAAACAAAATTAGATTAAATGGATAAGAAAACACTGGTGACAAGACATTCGACGCAACAGCATTTAGGAAAATTAAAGCAAGTAATACCTTGACACTCAATTGAAGATACATGCATTATTTAGTGTCCTTTTCTTGTTTTGTAAGAGCAAAACAGTTCAGAGAGAGAATTGTTGTTTTGTTACTATTTATTGAGCATTGATAATGTGTTGTTTTCTACTTGATTATGATATCATTAAGTATTCTATTAGGCAAAATCGGCATTAATTGGATTGAAATTTATAATTGAAAAACAATAGTGAAGGGTGGTTGATCGATTGGTAATATTTCAAAGGTGGAAATGTTGTATTTAATATTGATGTTAAATTTGATATTATTGATATTAAGTATTAGATAACGTTAATGCAACGAGGTTAAACCTGTCATTATAATATGTGTTAGATAATTCGCTTATATTATTTTGAAAATCTTTTACGAATTCGGCGCCTTATAACCAAATGGTATCCAAGTGATGGTTTTGTACCAAAAAAGCAAAACAAACAAGAACAAAAGATGAAGAAGAAAGTTGAGGTTTGTTTTCATCTAAGATAAGTGATTGTCACATAGGTTTTACTTGTACCAAAGGCTCCCTACGTAATGAACATTATCTGAAATAGCGTTGGTGTAATATGTAATCATTACTTAACGGGCCTCTGTTGAAAAATCCACCTCGTAAAGCGTATGTTTCGAGAACTGGAACCTAAAAAGCACATATATACACTAACACCATTGATTTCATTTGAGGCTCTAATTATTTTCTTAAACATTCCGTTACATATTTCTAGCCTAGGAAATGAATGACAGAAGAATAGACATAAACATGGACCGACACCCCAAATCTATGGGTTCTTTACCTTTGGGGTTGAGGACTAATAATCAACCATATTCGTAGGCTGACAACATCACCACATCAATCAGCCAACTCGGTTTCAAGGAGTGGAGAACAATGTGTCAAGGCGCAGGAATCCAGCATCTCATGCGATGATACGACAGTCTCTCAAGCATCTAGCTTTAGCGAAGCACATCATTTTGAGAGAGAGAGAAATCGATAGAAAGAGTGAGAAAGAGAGTGAGAGAGAATGAGAAAAAGAGAGGTATAAAGAGAAAGAGAAAGATATCGTTAGATGAGCTACGCCAAAAGTAGATTCAATTTGTTTTGTATAGATTGATTTCCGAATTTATGCATAATAAATGGATACAATTATCAAAAAGTGTATTCTAATAAAGAGATTATGTTTACAAGTTTATCAAAACAACAATTTAAAAGAAAAAGCAGAGAAATTATGTCTATTACAACATATTATGTAAATGATGAGAGCAACATGCACATACATAGGTAAAGGAATAGCTAAAGCACATTCTTCATATCAAATGTTCCTCTTGCGACCGCTTTACCATTTATCGTATTTCCTAATTGTGGTTATTTTTAGAAGGTCCTGATTGTAGCGAGTGGCTATAATTCATAAGCGATTTTTATCGCAAATTCCGATTATATTTTGTCGAATGAAATCGGAAGGAGCGATAATCATTTTCATGAACAAAAAACACAGTAAAAATATCAAAGAAATCAAAAGTTGAATGTAACCACTCCCTTTTAAGCAAAATTGCAGAAAAGACCGATGAAAACAATGGTGACAGGATTGTTGACTATGGAACAATCAGAAAAAATAGCAAGTAATTTTGATTTCCAGACTCTCACATTGAGCTCTTTACATAAGGTTTTTTGTCGTTGTCGTGTTTTGTCGTGATTTTGGTGTTTTATTTTATTTGCATCGGTTTAAGGTTAATTTGAACTGTTTTATTTGGGTACAAGCTACACCGAATACTTTTGATTTCACCTGAAGTGTGAGTGAAGTTAATTAAAATTTTATATGAATGTCAGTATTATGGACCTCAAAATTGAATTGTGGTATTACTTTATATGAGCGTCAAGAACCTAGCGTTTGTAATAAGATCATCTTGATAACTCCGTGTTATGTTTCCCGGGTGATGTCACTTTAAACAAACTTTCAATAAAAGCATTCAAAAGCCTCAAAGTATGAGCTGAAAAAATCTCCCAATTAATATTGTAATCGGTCTTTTCATATTAGTAAGACCATGACTACATTTACAAATTGGTTGTTGCGACTTTTACTGTTTCTTTTAAGGAAAGAGACGACAGTGTAAATGCTTGTTCATTTCTCAAGTACCATCAAGAAAACAGCAACAATTACAACTGCCGATTTCAAAATGCTTCAATTGTTTTGTAATTCAAATCCTAACACACTGCTGTTTATGATTGAAATGATTTTAATACCTTTTTATTAACAAATTTGAGCAGCAATAATGATAGATCATCAAATTGAACCTGTCCTTAAAGGCGACAACACAAACTAAGTTTCTAACATGTTTAAAAAAAGACTCAAACACGCTTTAATTTAGACCAGGCTCTTATATTCATTGTTGTTATTTCAAGGATATGCAAAGTAGAGTAGAGCAAACATTGGGAATAATCAAGCTCTAAATCAGTCGAGCACACCTATAATAATCTTCAGCATATAGCCTTACCGCTTTCCATTGAGCGAAGATGGCAAATTTGTGTGTTGTCAATAATACCGTTCATCCTCCATTGCGTTTGTACCCTTATGTTGCTCGTCATCAATCAGTCGAGATTTCGTTCCATCAAAACTTGTCATTTTGTCAGATGATATGTAGATCTCAATGGATGACTGTGTTTGTCATCAGTTAACGCTAAAAATCGAAGAAAGGTAAGACAAATACTGAGCTCCCATCAAGGCTTTGCATTTAAATTTAATAGATATCCTTCATACTGACAATTGTTTTACCATAATGATATATTTTACCAATATGTTTATTCTATATTTAAGAAAACATTCACATATTGAACTCTATTAGAAGGCATATATGATTGTTTTGAATACACCCTACTGAAAACGTGATTTTTTAAATTGCTTATCTTAGTGTATATTACATGAAATGTAAAAACTCTATTTTCTGCATATGATTTCTTCTAAAATTCATTTAAAAGGATCTATTGAAATTAAAACCAGCCGATTATCACAACTAAACTTTGGATTACAAATAAATTAAACGTTACTTAACCATATCCGATTTTGAATGTTCTCAATTGAGCGCCGTATAATTTAGTTTTGATAAATATATTAAATTAATAAAACGTTTTCAAACATAAATACACTAATTATATACTAATATATAAGTTGCTGGCAGTTATTGCACTCTTAAATTACCGTAATTCAAGTAACCGGCTCCCTTCAAATTGCTTGAATGTCACATACATCTTAGAAAAAAATCTTAGATTAGATGTATCTCTCAGAAAGGAACATTTTTTATGAAGTAATTGGAAGAGTCACAAAATGATGCGACTACTTTAATGTGACCTCAATTTTCATTTTTCCTGTATGTAATAGTTCTAAACTATGATTTTAATTCAAATTCCCTTCGTAGAACAATCGTGGAATAATCATAATCATAATCATGAAATATTCCGATTAGTTATGCAAACAAAACGCTACAGGCTACAATGTGTTGTATTTTTTGTATCTTATACAGTTTAAAATGAATATTTCAATATCTTAACATGATTCCCAATTTTTACGCTTATTCGCTTATTATTGATCTTAATTCGAACCCCGTTTTTCTTTCGTACAAAACAAACATGAAAATGGGACCGTTCATGCCCTACTGTGATGGTACATCATGTTATATTAGTTTAACAGGTTTTAGCTTAGAATTTGTGCTCATTGTACTGTCTGATAACACAATGGTAAGGGTAGATGACACGCGTTCAGAGTATTCTCGGTTCTTTAAATATTTATTTTCAATTTGCCTATTTTTGCAATTTTCCATTGATTCTAGGGCAAAAAAAATATGTTGAACTAGTTCTGTTTTTTATGCAGAGCTTTAGACACAATGTCATATTGGATGATGTAGTAACTGTTTTGCTTGAATGGACTCTGTTTTACAAATAGAGCAATATTGGCATAAACTGAATCTAACTGATATACCTTTAATCTGGTAACAATATATTAAGAACTGTTTTTAAGGTTACCGAGTTAAAAGGAATTTACTTATATGCTTACATGGACTGATATGCTATATGATATTATGATATAATCCATGAAAATCAAGTCTCAGCTTTCATGTATTTTGCTTCTTTCGAATCGTGCAGGTAACAGGGGTTTTTAGGATTTGCTATATCTCACATAACGAAATGATAGAGCTTAAAAGCTGTGTATAACAAGTTTCATCAGTAAATGGTTTATTGTTAGTTATTGCAAGATATACATGTATGTGTCTGGTTATATGGCAAACGAAAAGCTATAAAAAGTTGCAGAATCCTAGGAACTGAACTTTTAAATAAATGATATTGACGCAATGATATATAGTTACGGCGGTGACACTTAAATATTTATAACATTTCTTTGTAAAAGAAAGCAATCCGTCATTTAATTCTGTCTTATCTGCTTAGAAGCGTAACAATAACAGGTAATCGTACAATATTGTTCAAATTCAAAAAAATAGAATAGCATCATAAGATTTGATTACCATTTTCAAAATAATCATAGCCTTACCGTTTGTTGTGCATTTTACGTGCATTTAAATGCAATATTAACTTGTATTGTAGTCGTATTACTACCACAAATTAAAATATAGAGTTATCGCAATTTTAAAAATGTATATTATGTATAGCTCAAAATCCATTACATTTCTATTTTGATAGCAGCAGTTCATACATCTTTCCGGGGAATAATGTATCAAATATAAGCTAAACATTATTACATCACCAAAATATTGTATTGGGATGAATTATAAACATGTTTTCCTACACGAATTGTTCATAATAAAAACAAACTTACAAAATATAACAAATGACGTAGTTGTTCGGCCTTTGCGATAACTAAATTTAATAAAAAAAAGAGTAATTCAATTTTTGGAGTGCCAATAATAATTAAGCAAAATTCAATCGGAAGAATAAACTAAACAAATCGAATCAAATGAAAATTTTATGAGTCTCAATGATAATTCAGCGTCTAGTCATAGAAATATACCTAACGAAGCGAATAAGATGTAAACACTTGGGGTTTCAATTCATTTTGATTAGCTGATGTTTAGTTAAGCATGAAAGTGACACAAATTAGCTTATTGTATTAGGCGATGATGTTTATACAATCCTTCATGAAATTCCGCCTTCTAAATTAATTATCCTGATTCTGTGTACGGATAAAGAACTATGATAATTAGTAACCTCCCTATTTTAATAGTCAATAAACAATAGTCAATATTCAACAATTATGATGTTTTGAAATTTATCTGGAACAAAATTTTTGCTATTTAGACAATCATATTGTTTTGGAATACATGGCGTTTCTCCTCTTCTGATACACATATTTCATAACACCTCTAGATTACTATTACTTATTTGAGAAAAACTAAACATTTTCTAGGATCCAAAAGTTGATGTGTTATTGGTGGTAAAATTATATTGATCAAAACAAGAATTTCGTAGTTGCAGTTCCAGACTAAAATGTCTTTAAATTGATGGTCTCTTGGACTAGATGTGTCAAAAACACCGCGTTTGGCTTAATAAGTTGGCAAATGTCTACTTTTTTTGCCAAGTGCATAAAATGAAGCGACGGATTGTATGGTACATCACTTTATAACCCCTGCTGTATAATATGTATTGAAACATCACGAATTATCAATATGGAGATGTGATGCCATATTGTAAACATTTAGCAGACACGTAAAACATATGAAATATGTTTTATTGTGATGATACAGTGTAAATATTTAGCGCTAAGGAAGACATATGATATTACTGTCACTATGGCAAATAATGCTGATGCATTTTAATAAAATAGTTTCATCAAACAAATACACACACATACGAAAAGTACACAATCGAACACGCAGCTATTGTTATTTTTGTTACAAAGGGCGAACGTTACTGATTGCCCAAATGGGAAGGAGGATCTGTTATCACCACTCCTTATAATCAGCCAAGCTCCTTGCAATCATCTTGCTACAAAAAATGTTCGGTGACAATTAAAGGGTTGCTGCCCAACTGGAGCAATATTTGGCGTGTCAAGGTGCCATGGTGAAAAAATAACAGTAAACAGAGTTAGCATCTATATATTGTCTCGCGTGACATTGACATTATGACAACTTATGGTTAAAAAACTGATATTGCAATGATTTCGCAAAAGGAATATGATGATCAAATTGATCAAGAAAGATACATAAACCAAACTATTAAAAAAAATATGCATGACAACCACTGCACAATATACAAATCCGTTTCACTTAAACACTGTTTGCTATCGAAAAGTAGCAGTGGGATATTTTCCAAAAATATTATATTTATGGTAAATAATAGCACTAATGCATGTCTAACTGACACATGTTTTGTCTATATCAATGTTCTGACTGCTTGAATGTGCATTGACAATGTTGCTATAGATACACACGCTTAGCATATAACCAATTTTGTGATATATTGTAATGTTTTAATAAGTTATAACTTTATATCACCAATTTCAAAGAAAAATATATAAATATCGCAAATGTTAGAACGTTCTCTAAACGTCATTACGCGTTTCTTATTTTTGTATCATTGTTATAATTTTACCAAATTGATATTATGTTCATTTGATTACTATATCTATTCGATATATCATAATATATCTACATTCAGTTGTTAATGTTATTCACATTTTACTCAAAACACGATACTATATTTAATAAATGTTTAATACTACTAAAATGCCAATCGGACTTTATTCCCCATAAGACAGAGAAATCGCCTCAGGCATGATTTCCGTTCTCTTAAGAAGACCTCTCCTCTACGTTTCGCTTCCAATCACTTTGCAAGATTTACACGGTGAAAGAAAGATGTTATTAGAAAAAGTACACTATTGCCCACGGAATAAAATTTGGGGAACCCTGATGACGCATTATATCAGCAGGGTTCTGTCAAGGTCACGTGAATTGGTGTTTCTATTTGTTTCTGAAAATACAAAACATGCTTGATTATAAACAAACAGGTTTTATCTAATGTATATTCATAGTGTGTGAGAAATTTTCTTATAATGAAATACACCATCCATTCATAAAATATATTTCATATTAATGGTTATCGGTATTGCATGTAACCCTTCAAATTTCGTATCGATCAAACAAGGGAGCCGAAACTGTACATAGATTTTTCCTTTCCTTTTTAATGCATATTTTAACACTCATTATTGAATAAAAAAGTTTTCTTCAACATGTCATTTTCGCAGCAAATTGGATAACCGCCCAGACCGCGT
>LQRL01170359.1:53800-69475 GCA_001703475.1 Hydroides elegans | reverse complement strand
TCCTTTTCTATGTTTTTGATATTTCTCGCTATCATTTAAATGTTTTATATTAAACTATTTACACATGTTTACATATGTATCAAAATGTACCTTGTATTTTATGTTACTTTAATAATGGAGGTGAATACTTGTATTCAAAGAAATACATTGATATATTAAATTGAATATAAGATACAATATACCATTTATTCAACGTTATCATGTTCTTTTTTTATTGATTTAGGCAATCTATTTGTTGACACAACATGCTTCTTCGGTCACAGCAAATGAGGAAAGAGCGAGAGTTTATTTCCTTTTAGGAGAGTGTTATAAAGATTTAGGAGTTACTGAGGACGCCGTTAATGTAGGTTTTTATCAAAATTTAATTTCCCTAAAAGAACACTTTTGATTTAGGACTGCTTTGTTTCAATGTTACATGCATAAACATGTATTCGCAATAACTGTCGACAAACTATTTTAGCTTATTGGGAGAACTAGTTATTTATTTTAAAAGGTTATTTATTTTGCTATTTTATCTAAAGCAAGTAATAAGATTACGATAGTTCTGAAAAAAACCTTTAATGAGAAAATATTGAAAAAAGAATCAGAAATATGAAGATTGTGTATTTTACGTTGATTATAATAAATAAATATCTCATCAAATTTATACGCCAAATTCATTTTCATTATTATATAATTGTATTCATTTTTCAATACAGTGGTATTTACAAACGCTGCAACTAATTCCTGATCACGCTGACGCACATCACAATCTTGCAGTTGCTTACCATAAACAGGTATATAGTATTTACACGTAACACTAAGGGATAATAAATGCAATAATATTCTAAATTGCATAGTTGCCCCATAAAACTGTTATCTGGTATATAACACAATAGTAGATATAATGTTGATACTCTGACATGGCAATTTCAACATTACAGCTTAAAACTTATCATATTGAAGTTGAAATTATAGAAAATGAGGTTGAAAAATCTATTTGATTGGCTTTTAGAAGAACATTACCGAGGCCAATCACCACTACAAAGCTGCTCTGGAACTTAATCCATCAAACAGCCTTTTGCAACAAAATTTTCAAAAATTTGAACATTTGATGAAAAGCAATTCATTTATTATTAACGTTGCGTGAATGAATAAAATATAATATCATATTCAAATACCGATCCCATTAAATGTAAACCCCATGCAATAGCTTATGTTACCCGGGATATTGTAAAAAGTTTATTGTCAACTCAGATTTTATCACAAATTGTCCACGTTTTCTTTGATAAATAAAGACGATTTTAACAAGCATGTATAATGACGAAGAAACATTCTTGTGTTGAAGATTGTAAAAGGACACATATCTATTACAACTACTATGTTACAAAGAGATTCATTATCTCTTGGTTCGGTTTGTGTCAATATTGCTCCATTAGTAATCCAAATATAGTGCAATCAAGCGTAACAATCATGTCCACACCCGGACAAAAACAGTGTATGGAATATAAATGATAGCCTGAATGGCCAATTCATATCAGGGGATTTTTCAAACTGATTAATAAAAATTGAGTCTATGAAAAAGGTAACAACTAGTCAAATAAATATACAAACAATTACCACAAACCTTGATTTGAATGTTGCTATTTATGTTGTTAACGCGCCAACTGATTTAGCTAATTAGAACTCTTCTCTCAACACATGCATACGTTTTCAATGAGATACCGAGTCTTTTACCAGCAATCAAGTTCCGTTATTTTGTAATCCTTGAATGAATGTTCCTCACTACAGGACTTTTTATGTATCAAGTTGCCTATTTAAACGATGTCACCAAGACCTAATATTTGAAGACACCCCTACATCGGTTCGTGTCATTTGATTCAATTAGAATAACTCCGAAGGTTACGTGAAATATTTACAAATGTGTGCTTTGGTAATTTAGAGTCGGCTGGGTTGATGTCACAGATATATCTACAAACTGAATATACTAAATATATATTATAAAACTGTTGTCCCATACTTCAAATACTTTATAGTTAACTTTGTAGTTGAAGTATCTGATTAAAATTTGGCAATTTTATTTTAATATCATGCACTGATTTGACTACTCAAATACACATTTTGACGTTTATTAATTATAAAAATATTATACCATTTTGGAATATGTTTCGAAAATGAATACAAAAGAACTGGTTGAAAGCATAAAAATAAATAATTGCATAAAATTATTTGGTTGTTTTAAGACATATGTTTCTAGCAATGTGTATTTTATTTCCAATTATACGTAACTCCAAACAGGAATATACATATATAAAAGTCATATCCACAACGGAAATGCTTATTGTCCACATTTCCGAAGGATATCAAAAACAATATAGAAATTGAACGCAGTATTTCAATGTAAGCAATGTAAACAATAGCAACATACAGGGTTTGGTATCCTGTTAGAATGTAAAAGAAAAGAAATTTATAGTCACATAAAACATATTCTTGTGCATATAATGTAAGCATATAAGATGAACTCTATTAAAATTGCAGCAAAAAACACTCTTCTCGTTCAGGTGAAAATGGTAAATATTGTAAGATTAATATTGCAATGTACTTGTTTAGTTTTATTAGGTTAGAGTCATACCTTGATACCTCAATATTTTGATAATGCATGTTTTAAAATAATAAAAAGAAGAAAAGAAGACTTTGATTCATCAGAAGTTTAACTAAGATGTTCATCGGAGCATACAAGTTTAATATTTATAAAATCAATAATAAATGACTTAAAAATCTGATATATTAGCAGTTGACTCAGATGGCAATAAATAAAAGTTTTCGAAGATCGTTTTAAAACCATGTGATTAATATATATTAATTGTATATTTGTCATGAATATTATTTAAATAAGTTTAAGATACTTCGGACATAGCATTGCAAAGATGTAAAACAGAAACAAAATAAACTCGATCAATAGAAAATAGCATTTGAAAATTGACCGAGAATCACAATCATGCATGCTCCATTTTTCATTTCATAAATGTACACACTCTTTGAAATAAATTCGATTTACAAAACCGGCAATCCCATCTACTAAATAAACGTGCATGTCCCATCTCAATTTTTGACGACTGAGCAACTGCTAGCAAGTAATATCACCCCTCCTGTCATTAAACAGGATATAAGACTTAGACAAAAACCGCCTGTAGTTGTGAATTGTGATCTATGTGACAATAGTTACGGCTATCAGCGAATACAGTTTCCAAATTGTCAACCCATTTATCATACATGATATGGGCACTGGAAAGTCATAGTCAATGGGAAAACTATAATTCACCTAAGAAATTGCAGGGTATACCAATGTATAGAACATCATTCATTAAATCTATATGTTGTTTCGATCCCATTAATTGCATTTTAAAAGCCAACCATATTGAATAGAATAGAGCGAGGTTTCGACAATTTGTAGAAAAAAAACGTCACAATAGCTTGAGAACAATGTTTCTTAACATTGCCTTTCCTAACCGGTGTTTTTTGTACATATTCTTTGCTTTTATTTGTTTTGATTTACCAATCAATTTTCTGATATTATGTAGTCAAATTAGACACATTATTAAGATCGAGATTTATGTATCACTTATATAAAGTAATATCACATTTCAATAGCAATGTTTACATAGCGTCGACATAAAGTAATATCACACTTTTTTGCTTCAAATGAATTGAAACTAAATGGATCGCAATGCTTTAAAAGAGTCTTGACAAAAAGTAAATTTTAGGGTACTCATTCTTTAAAACTATCTGAATGCTAAAAGCTAAAATTGAGAGCCTGGAAAGCCAAATCACTGGCTAATTTTCAAATTTGCCTCATAGGTCAACACTCCTCTCACCATTGTTTTCAACAGTATTTACTGTAATTCTTTTACTTGAAATGGTCTCAATTCTAGATAGAATCAAGGATGAAGTTGTTGTAACTCATTGCAATAATATAAAAATAATCCTTTAACGCGATGCGAATATGTATTTCAAACTCTGTTATATCACGCAGATCGCGAACCAAGATTTTTCCGTAGCCCATGTGACTCTCTCTCTCTCTTACTTCAAATTGACGGGCCTGGGTAAATTTAGATGCTTGAGAGAATGTTAAGGCGTACTCGAATTATCACATTAGAGACAGGATTGCGGCCCTGTGGCACAATTTACTCCACTCTTTGAAACTGTTTTGGCTGACTGATGTGGTGAAGGTTTTGTCTATGAATATACCTGCTTGTCTTGCTTTTTTGACAATCTACATTTATATAAAGCATGTCTTCATGTGTCATTTTAATGTGTTTTGTGTTTTATCTTGCTACTTATGGTCTTGGTTTTCTGTTTTGGGTATTCTAAGGCTTTTATGTATTATATGTGTCATCTTTGTCCGGTATAAGTGTTGTTTGCAAAATATTAAAAATACATTACAACGAAAAAAAGCAAATATTTCAGTTTAATCAGAAATATATGAATTAGAGTTAACAAGAATAAACATAATCTCGCCATGGAACCAAACACTTGGCTCAAAGTAATAACAGGTTCAATTTGGAGTTATCTCTTGATTTTCGGTTTATTCAAGCAATCACTTGAAGATATTTTAATCATAGGCAATAATGTGTTCCTTTTACTCAAATAGCGTGTGTAATCCGTTTTGAAAGTGTACATAAGATGCACATAAGCACGGTCTCCTTGCAAATGGATGCACAATTACATTAACTTCACTCAATTTCTTTTTTTTTCTTTGAGTGTAAAACCATAGCTGAGATATCGTTTAGTGATATGAGGTCAATTTAGAAGAACTACCTGATTATGGTTTGATTGACGTAACCGTTCAAATAACGGTTCTATTATCTAGCCAAATAAATATACTACTATCCTTATCCATTTGAAAACAATGTATTATCAATTTTCAAAATGAGAACTAACAAAAACTTTATAGCTCTTCTATAAAAAGGACTGGATGCAAAAACATCTCTAACTGAGTGTTGAGATATTACTGACTGCAATTTTCCTAATTGCTTCTTACGTCGAATGTCTTGACACCAGCGTTTTCTTTTCCATTTAATCTTATTTCGCTTGAGTAAATTACAATATCGCAAAATGTGACTATTCCGCCACAGAAAAAAGTGTAAGGAAAGCTATATTTTATGTATAAGATGGTTTTTTTTTAATTCATCAATCTTTTGCAGGTTTTCATTAACATCTTTTTATTTTTGGCTACACACGATTTCGAGTTTTATTTACAGACTGATACGTTTTTTTTACTAATTATGACAATGTCTAATTACTTTGTCAGGATTAAAACATCATATTATTATTTATGCATCTTTTTCATAAGAAACTATAAAATCTAAAAATGTAAAGAAAAAAAGACAATACATTTTGTTTTCGTAGTGTGTATCTGAATGTGGTTTACATGCAGACTCGATCAAGCAGATTTCTTTCTTTCAGTCTACTTGTTATAATGTACCAAATTGCAACTCATAAAAAAGATTGGGAAAGGTAATATCTACTTTGCGATTGGCGAAAATAGCACCTTTCAAGCAAAAGTACCTTGAATATTGACTGCCAAAAATTGCAAATATGAGAAGGGAAGAAGGCCACATTATCTTATTTGCTGCCCAAGCATTATTCCACGAAAGAAAGAGATGTGTGGTAAGGCAGGATACTCAAGAGGATGTTAAGGTGGGCTCGATTATCAGATTAGAGATTCAATTGCGATTCCCAAATGACAAGATTCCTTATAAAAGTCCTTTTAACTTCCTTTCCTTTATTATGCCGAGTTGTAATATTATGGTCCGCCCCTGAAACCTGAAGGTCAAGAATGAAAATATTTCTAGCTGTAATTTCCCTGATTGCTTTGTGCGTCAACTGTTCTGTCACCATTGTTTTCTTGAACATTATTTCCAATTTCGGTTAAGTACATAGCGGTCTAGAAAATAGTGACATTTCAGTCTTCGACATGAAAATGGTTGCAAAAGATAAGCATTGACTTTAGCCTACTGCATTGGATGAAGCTCTATAGATATACCACATGTTTGGTTGTTTTGTCTTTCATTGTTTTAATTTCACATCCCAACAAACAAATCAAATTATTGTTAATCTAATTATTGTTTTGTTTTTTTTTATTCAGAAAGGTTCTGGACATTGAAAAAGTATTTTCTTCTTTTTTTCAATTCTTACACTGAAAGAAGTCCAGTCGAAAGACATATTTATCAAATTTTACAAAATAGTGACTATTTCCCTGGTAACCAAATGTTCTAAGAAAGGGTTAAGGAGTAGGTTTTTTGTTTTGTTTAAAACATCAAATGGCAAAACTAATAAATGTGTAAAAATAAAACCAGATAAAACATGTTGTCAACAGAAATGCACTTTTATAAATAGTCATATAGCGCAAGAAAAACTTTTTTTTGTGCGTTTCTCCCCAACAACAAATTGTAGCATCCAAAACGCACGCGATGCTTAAGCAACCCGATAATTACCACGTATGACGTTTACGTAATCTCTGCTGATAATTTGAATTTGCGGGGCAGAGGATCACCCAATTGAGAATCAGCTTGTCCTAATTTGACATGTCGATTGTGCCCATTCATGAAGAGCATCCCACATAATGAGTTCTCAAAATGCTTCCTTCCAGGCAAATTTGACTTTCGGGCTTGTAAATACGAGTTACATCCTTTTCCAAAAGTTTTGAGGATAAACTTGACAATTTGGATAATTGTATGTAGGTAAGTATTCAAATATTGTTTGAGATATCATAGCCTATTTGTAAAACATGCAATGAATCGATTTTCAAGAAGATGCTCTCTTCTCCGCTCCAAGCTGTTAGACATATGAGTCACAACTCTTTATGCTTTAAAATCAATAATTAATCATAATTGCATTTATATTTTTTATTTAGAATCTTATTGTATTGCCACTTCTTAATAATGATTCGTTGGGTGCACTTAACCCATGTTGCGCCGAAAAAAATGTAGGCTGGCTTTGAACCTCCAAAAACATTAAATTAGATTTCGCTGCTTAATTGGTACAGGGTTCGTGTCACGATGATCAATGCATCGACTGTTTTTTTAAACTCTTTCTTTACAGAAAAAATGACTGTTATTTGCTTTAATTTGTTAATCAGGCAGTTGCAGCTCTTCCATACAAATGACCAAACACTTTAGGTTTATGTGAATAAATCAATTTAAGGCATATAACGACATGTTTGAAACTTATTCAGTATGATGTCTTTCCTTTCTCAAATGTATATTTCGTCATTTCGGTTTCAAAGTCATAACGCATACCAATAAGGTTGTATTTGTGAAATGTGTTTTGGAAAAAAACAGTTATACAATCAATTTGTAAATGACATGGTCGTTTAAATGCAAAATAAACATATTCAATACACTTTCCAAATCCTTTAGATACAATATAAATGTGATGGACGGTACTCAAGTAATTTAGTGATTGGTTGTTTTCAGAAGCGCACCTGATCCAGCCTTTCAAACGAAAATCTTTCATCAGTAAATTGGTTTTTGTTTTTGTTTAAATTGTTTCTTTTTCTAAAGTTGTTTTTCTTGCATTCATACACATATAATCAATATTAGTTCAATACATTCCAATATGGAGGGCTTGTAATCTAAAAAAGCCATATAGCAAAGACAAGTAAAAGGAAGCTTAATATCGTACTAAGTAATATTTATAAGTAATATAGACTGGTGGAACACAAAAAAAATATTTATTAATTCATTTTATTTTATTTTATTGGTCTACGCGTTTCGGCGAAGTAATATTTAACTCACTGGGTTATTAAGGGTTATTAATCTTTATATATTTCATGAATAGTGATTCAACAAACATAGACACACAAAACATGTCTCAATATCATAAACAAAACCATCGTGTTTATAGGTGGAAAGCGCAGACGTTACTTTTTGTCTCAGTGAGGAGAGGTCAATCTTAATATAAATGCATTTATTTAAGAAAAACTGCAATACAATACAAACGTTAAAAATCAACTGTCTCTATAGGAAGAAAACCAGTCTTGCATTTAATTGAAACACTATTGCACTCAAATACCACAGAAAAAAATGCGAATAAGAAACCATTGTTATTCTTGTTGAAAAGGGCAGACGTTACTGATTGCCCCTATGGGGAGGGAGATCCATCAGCACCACGCCTTATAATCAGCAATGCCCATTGCTATTATCTCGCTACAAAAATAGATGTTTCAGTGACAATTAAAGGGTTGCTGCCCAAATAGAGCGGTTTGCGGCGTGTCATGATGCCATTTTGATGTATCTTTGAAAGAAAAAGACAAAAGAAAAATAAAGGAGACAGAGCGAGTGACAATAACATGTTGACATCACTATATAGCTAGTGCTGCACTAGTATATAACTCATCAATTTTAGACTTTACAACTTATTTCTATTTGGTTGCTTAGACAAAAATGTACAGTATTATGAACAGAAAGCAACTGTACTCGATAATCTCGTTTAAATTTGATCAAGACAGAAACCTAAAACCAAATATTCCAATATATGTTCATAACAACAACCAAACTATATAATGTATGATCATACTATTTGATTTGAAATACTGCTAATATCATTATAAGTTCATGTTCATTTCATCAATGGATCCATTCTTAATATTCAACGATTGTCTACCTTTAGTTACTATTTATATGTTAAACAAATCATAACAAGTTTACTCAAATGTATGATATCATTTTTATTTCGAGGCTTATTCTTTTTACACAACCCAAAAACCCACTTCCCATCAGACAGAAAATATGACCTCAGGCATGATTTCCGGCTTCTTAAGAAGACCTTTCCTCTACGTTTCGCTTCCAATCACTTTGTCTAAATTGAGGAGTCACATTTTGAAAGAAGGATGGTTATTATTAAGATAGCGCTATTGACAACGGAATGAATTTGGAAAGCATGACGATACATTATTTCAGCAGGGTTCTGTCGAGGCCAACAAATTTGGCTTAACTATTTGTGTGAACCTGAAAATATTAAATACTAAATCATATCTTGCGATAGTTCTGGAACGATTAAACATGTTTAGGGATACAAGGTAAATGTTCATCAATGACAATCAATTTATATTTGTGTTTAATTCAAAAATGTTGAGGGAAATGAATCTACGAGAGGAAAAATATAACCTTTAATACAAAGACGTTAGAAACAATGGAAAATAATGTATTACGTAGTATATACATAATATATTGTATATTTTAACTACGTTGTCGTGTGTCGACAATAAGTTCTCTATAAAATCATATAGCTTTATTCGCTAGCTTTTTCAAATTGTCATGGCTAATGTTGACATGAATCACTCAGAACACTTATCATATAACAAGAAAGGTTTCTTCGAAATTTCGCTATTTTTGCATCCTCTTAACAGACTTTACCGGACCTCAAATAATACTAAAATTGGATAACCATCCAGTCGGTAAAAATGAGTTGCTACTTCTTACTTAATGTTTGTTTTTTGTCGAAAGACACAAGACGGGTTCTTTTAGAGTATTTGTGGTATTACTGAAGCAAGAATCCGACATTAAAATGATAAGTCTGTAAAATATAAGAACTGTAAAATGAAATTTAGTCATAGCTAAAGGGTAAACTGTTTATATTTGCTTTAATCATATTGCAAATAACAGTAAAACTGTTCCATGTCAATTTGCTTACACTTATTTGGCTTTTAGTAAAATTACATCTTACTTAATTTCCGAATTTACCTTCCGCCTAATTGCTCAGCAAAAAGGCCACACAAATGTCTAATTAGAGAGCGGTGGAGAGGGGGACGTAAACGAGCGGGTGGAATTTCGTCGCCGTCTGATTGCTTGGAAAAGGCGGATGTCAAGATAGAATTCAACAAAATGATGGAACGGAAATCGAATGTTAAATAAAGGAAAAAGAAAATATATAGTGTATGTTTTTAAAATAGCAATGAAAAATAGATAGAGGGTTTCATGGGTTATGAAAACGCAAAAGACATTTCATATGTGAGGCCAAACATATGACAAAACAATATTTACTTGCATAATTAAAGAATTATTAGTTGCATCACACATAGTTGTTTTGAAAATAAGTAATTTTTAAATAACGATCCAATTGTTAATATTATAATGAAACACGTTGCATTAGTAACATTTTATTGCTTAATTGAGTCTATTTTATTATCAATCCTCATGTACATGGTTATATGGATAAAATGACTTATTATATAATTCACAACTCAAATGACCGTAGGTTGCCCTTCACCAAATCAGTTCAGACGCTTGGCGAAAATGAGTCTATTCGGGAGTAATTTGCTCTCTAATGCGATAACTCGAGAACACCTTCATATTCTCTTGAGCACCCAGCCTTACATCCCATCGATTTGTACGTAATGATATTTTCTTTTCATTCAGGGACAGCAACTAAGATGATTCGTTCTCCTTTGCCTTTATAAGTTTGCTCCCCATCAATTAACCACGGTTCGTTTCTTCGATAGTGTTGTTTTCCTTAGATGCAAATCAGATCATGGTTTCTCTTATGACTAAGAATAGTCTTTGTACGCAAAGTCGAAATACTTAAATAAAATCTTCTTTAAATAATTTTATCATTTTGTATGAACAATTGTAATCAACATTAATGTATTATTCGTTATTATCTTATTGATCTAGCACGTGGCATGCTGATTCCTTTGAAAAAAAAACATGGATGCTAGATGATGAGAAATTAAAACAGAAACATGCATCTTCATATTATTATAGAGGTATTATTGCATGCATTTCATTAAACCCATCAATATAATTGTTAACGATTTTACGAGATATTCTCCGTTAATCGAACAAATAAAATGTGAAATAACAATATGATAAAAAGGTGAATATGAATAATGTTTTTACATCCAACAATATGATATAATTTTTATTTTATATAAATCTTATTCTCTAGTTGTTAAAATTTATTGATTAACTTTTTAAATTGGGGTAATTTTAGCTCTTTCATTCATCAATAAGAATAAAATGTGATAGATGTGCTTAATGCATGCATTTTTTGTTTCAGTCAGTTCCAAAACGAATAGAACCGTTTACTTACGAATACTATTTACATCTTCTTACTCTTTAAATCAAATTAATGCCTAAGTGTATGTAATTAGAAATCTTATTTTTGAGAAATGATGTAGGCAAACCTTTATAATACATTGGTGATATAGATGTAATTTGTGATTGACAACTAAATTTGGAAGAAGTGTGAATCTCGCTACGCACATAAAACTGAGATCTTGTTTGTGTTGCGAATGAACGAACGACGCCTCTCCCAACAGCACAGTATAATCACTATCGCTTTGTGCAAACACAATAAGCTAATTTGTGTCGTTTTCATGCTCTGCTGATCATTAAATAATGCGTCTGAATTGAATTCTAGCGGGTTTACACTAGAGCTATTCATTCATTTGTGGCAGCTAGACAAATTATCATTGACACTCAAATATGATATGATCGCACTTTTTATTGGAAACTATATTTTGTATTTATTTACGTAGCTATTAATTAGTTCTTATTATCATCATTGCCAATGAGCATGCTATCACATAGGCTATATTATTATGGCATTATAACCAACAACAATAGTCTGATTATTTGCATGACGGGACATGTGTTATTTATTGCTATATCAATGATGGATGCTGTCATAATTACATCTAGGAATAGTTGTGAAAATAAACAAATCAAAACTGATATTGTAATATATGCGGAATATATAACTTAAATGAGTCTTATTTAAGATGTATGAATCAAGCCACAAATTATTTTGTTATGTTTCTTTCGATACGAAAACCCACAGAAGATATGTCTTATTGCAACTATTAAAATT
Organism: Hydroides elegans; assembly: GCA_001703475.1. Lineage (NCBI taxonomy): Eukaryota > Metazoa > Annelida > Polychaeta > Sabellida > Serpulidae > Hydroides > Hydroides elegans. The sequence continues at coordinate 57,622 of LQRL01170359.1, read as the reverse complement.
ACTTAAACACCTATCTTTATCCCTTCAATTTGGGTTACATCTTCTTTTGATTCTGTATAGTATGTTACAAACCACTTGAAAAATTATAAGAAACATAATAATTATTATGTGATGACTAATTGGTAGTGTTCGAATTGATACATATGTTATCTATGTTATCATAGATGCGATGTTTATGCTTATAATAAAATATTTTGCTATAATCCTTGAATTATATTGCATTGTTTGAGCAATTTATGGTAAAGAAATATAAATACAAGTATAAAAGTTATATTACACCTATTTTGATAATAACGGAATTATAAATCAGAATTGATTCATTACTATCTTTTTTTTCAAACGCATTACATTGATAGGCAAAGGAAGGAAAGCTGCCTTCTATATCTCACGGAGAGATGAGTTCCCTTTCACAGCAATTGCCGCGATGAGACGAGAGGAGACGACACATAAATAGATAGGGAATGTCGCATTGCAGCCACAAAGGCAAACATTCTGACAAGTCAACATTTAAATTAAAGGCTCCTTGCGATAGATTAAAAAATTATTTAATTCAATAAAAATAAATGAATGGTTGTTCAGGATAAGGATATAGTTCATTAAAAGAGGATGTGTGTAAAATGAAAATTGCTGGCATAGATAGAGATATCAAATGCTATAAATAGATATATGTATAATCATATTATATAGTCAGTCAAAACAGATGAAAAAGGTGCATTTACTAAACTACTAAACTGGGATTAATACAAGAAATGATTCATGCCTATATTTGTTACGGATACATATTTTCCGATTGTTTTGCATAAAACAGGGATATATCAATAATGTATGTTCTAATTTGAATTGGATATATATAATCAAATACAAACGAGTTTCAATGCATATAAACGGTAATTGAAAATTTATTATTCAAGCGCAATTGTATGTCACATATATATCTTTGAAATCGTATTGTGTACTTAATTTCTCATGTAAATTTTGTTAAGCTCTTTTACTGTATGTTTTGTCAATAAATGAAATTATCTTATAAATTCAACGATCTTGAATACACAATGCATGATGACATAGTGTATGCAACCATTTAAGTGGATATTTGAGAAACCAAAATGTATGTTATATTTCTCTTCTTTTCATATTCATGTTTTAATGCAATGGAGTATTTTTTGTTGCTATTGGAAAAAATGCATCAATTTCTTATGACCTTATTTTTATTTACATTAGTGTTAGATACTTGTATTGACAATAAAAAACGGCTACCCAGCATTGCCATTGTGTCTCTCATAAACATATCTCGGAAACAATAATGGATCACGAACTACTGTATGGATTACCCGCCCTTTGCTCAATCATATGTTATTGGAATAGTCTCAAAGGGCAACTGGTATACGATGACATTCCAGCCATTAAGAATAACCTTGATCTGAGAGCGGAACGAGGCCTTTATAATCTGTTTTTGGATGATTATTGGGGCAAATCATTGCGTGATAACACCAGTCATAAGTCATATAGGCCGGTGACAGTGCTGACATTTCGGTACATTTGTGTTGAATTTATGCAGAACTTATTTTAAGTGATATGTAATAGTTTCAAGAATATTATATTAAGAATGCAAAAGAAACCAATACATAACCGATATATATATATATAATTTATTCTTTAATATTTATTATTTAGTTGTTTTTCTTCGTTTAGATGATTAATCGATCCCCACTCCTTTTTAATAATTAAATAAAGAACACCCAACTTGGTTATTACCATCTTGGATGAGTTACATCTATGTTTTGAAAATGATGCTGTTGAACTAAAGATGAACGTAACATAATCTTGCTATTTGTATCTGTATCTTGCTATTTATTACCATTATATTAAATAGGTGGAATTATTTATTTCATGGCCTTGATACATATGGATACCACCTTGTGAATGTAGTCCTCCATGCAATGGTTACATGTCTTGTGATTCATTTATGCATTACCTGTGTATTCAAATCAAAGAGAAATGCTTTGCTAACTGGCTGCCTATTTGCAGTTCATCCAATTCATACAGAGGCGGTAAGTGGTGTGATCCCTAAATAGCTTATAGGCAATAATTGTTAATAAGCATAGGGTACTGTTGCATCTAATCGTACTTTAATTTGTCGTTTTGGAGCATAAAAAATAAACGTGGAAAAGCAAAAATAGGATAAATTAACGTGACGAGCAAATGTATAGTAAATTTTGTTCGTTTTAGATTTCGAGTATTGTTGGCCGTGCAGACGTAATATGTGCAATGTTTTACATTATCACAATACTTTTGTATGAAAGGTAACACAATTTTTTTCAAATATACAAATAAAAACAAATATATACTCTAGTTCTCTAGTTCTCAAGTACTCTAGTGCTAACTAATATGCATGTAATTATTGATTAATATTTATTCTTAGGAGGTGATACCTTATTTTACACACTTAAAGATTATATGAATGCGTCATATAATGCAAATTGTAGGGGTATAAGGAATCACCATATTTTATCCGGAACCTATTTTACTATCTCTTTCCTATGTGGTGGATTAGCCATGCTTTCTAAGGAACAAGGAATTACAAGTTTACTAATTTGCTTTTTGATGGATATGTCAAATCAATATCAATTGACATATAAAAAAGGAAAATTCATATCGATGCCAAAACGTCAGATAATATTGATAACATGGGTAATTAAAACATTTTCTTATCATAGTCTGAGTAAACAAACAATTGTTCTGCGTTTCTTAATAAATCTCGTTTTTATCAAGAATCCTAATTTGGTTCATGTTAAATCAGAAATACATAGTTGATTTAAGAACACATTATTTTGCAGGTATCAATTCTCTTATGTTTTCGACTTTCAATCATGAATGGTGCTCCTGTATTTCTCAGAGAAGACAATCCCGCCTCTTTCGAAAACAGTTTGGTTATAAGGTAAGATTTAAGATTTAAAACAATCAAAATTTTACTTATCACACTTTGATCTTAAACATTAATACAAATAACATAGTTAACAGTCACTAAGGAATGAAGTTGTGTCAAAATTTAACAATATCTAATGCATACATTTAAGAATTATAAATATGAAACAGTGAACTAATATATCATTTTTTGTATATTTTCAGAGCGATGAATTACTGTTTCATCTACAGTATGAATATCATTCTGTTGATTTATCCAAATAATTTGTGTCATGACTGGAGCCATTGGACTATCTCATTGATACATGGATTGTGGGATGCTCGAAATATCATCACGTTGTTATTTTTGTTCTTGGGCGTTGCATTAATCATAAAAGCTTTAAACTCACAGGTTGGTTCATTGGGTCATTTCCATATACCCTGCAAAGCTTATAAATCGTTTATTATGTGTATTACAAGGTAAATGATTTCATCATAATGCTTAAAACGTTAATACTATATGTTAATCCCGAATCGTTTTCATTTATAAGTTAAATATTCTATCATATTCACTTCTAAGATGTGATTCATATTGCAGAGCTTGAATGAAAGACGAATACTACAATTTGCAATATTGATAGTGATTGTGCCTTATCTTCCTGCAACAAATATATTATTTCGTGTGGGATTTGTGATAGCTGAAAGAATTCTTTATATACCAAGGTATGCGATTCAGTTTTCTGCATCAATTCGTCGCTTATTTTAATTAGCTTTAATTATACTATATATTAAAGAACTTGTGTTTAATTATTGCTTTCTTACTATTTAAACAGATATTGTTTGATTGTTTCCTAGTTTAATTTCTGTTTGCAGTATAGGTGTATGTATATTAATGGTGCATAGCTTGAACAAAGCAAGACG